>JAJPUD010018447.1:0-28688 GCA_023553655.1 Myrmecobius fasciatus | reverse complement strand
TATATATATATATATATATATATATATATATTTTAAAGCCCTCTTGAAGTCCTGTAGTGGGAGCAATCACCATAGGGCCCCTAGGAGACATTGTTTACACTGCCTGAATACATATAGATCATGAATAATGCCGGTCCCAAAATCTACTGGTACAAGATTCTCTCCTTATTGCAGGAGATCAATGCCGTATACCTGTGCGGCAGGCTGGGCAGTGAGACAATCTGTGTCCCTACAATCCCTTAGAATACTTCTGCCTTCCAGATTTGAGAGAGAAGATGGAACACACCCACCCACTTCAGTTGCTGAAGGAAAAGACTAGGAAGGAGCTCATATGAGATGATTTTTCAGTATAGTTATTTAACATATCCCAGCATTGTACTGTAAGCTCTGAGGGCAGAGACTATCATTTAACTTTGCATCTCCTCCAGCACCCAACAAAGTTTATTGTAAATAGTATTTCTGGAATGCACTCTCTCCCCACTTCTTCTATGTAATTTTTTTGAAGCACAACTGAACCTCCCGGTTTGTAATCATGGAATTGTTTTGCCTTACTTTTATAAAATGGGTTGTACAGAACAGACACAGATATCTTTCGGCTATTTTTGTAGACCAGGAATTCTTAATTTTTCAGTTACATATATAAATGTTACAAAATTGGTGAGTTTTTATATATCTAAGCTATTTCACTAGAATTGTTTCCTTTGTAGCCCAGAGTATTTTGCTTTATCCATTTAAAAACTTCTTTTTTCTCTAAAAAGGGTCCCATAAGATCCACCTGATTGCCAAAGAACCTATAACATCTCTGCTGCAACCCAGGTGAGAACTCTCAGGGCCATCTTTGGACATCAAAAATAGTCCCTCATTTGGTTGCTGACCCCGAAGAACTAGTGACTCAGGGAATCTTTTGAAAGGGAAACAGTTCCTTTGCTCAGCCTTTTAGCTATCACTGTTCAGGTAACAAGGTACAATTTTCAGTGAGGGATAGAAGAAAGTTCTTCTTGACCCAAATATATACCATTCGCTATAAAGACTAGCTCAGGGCAGTTAGATGACATAACAAATAGAAAGCTGGGCCTAGCATTAGGAAGACTCATCTTCCTGATTTCAAATTCAACCTCAGACATTTATTAGCTGTGTGACCCTAAATGAGTCACAATTTTGCCTCAGTAAGCCTTAATTACCACCCTCTCATTAGACTGTATCAATGGTTATAAATTAAATTATTGTATTCTGTTATAATCATTCCATTAATATGAACTATAATCTTAGACTTATTATTCTCTATAGATATAAATTCATATTGTCCATTCCTTTTTGGAGAGATCCAGCTATAAAATGTTTATTTTAATTAGCACTATAGCTGGGACTCTAATGACTCAATGATTGTGAGAATAGTGGAGCTTCCAGTTAGAGATGAATGAAGTTGGTGTAAACTACAATACTGAATACAAGACCAGAAGTAGTTTAGTTAATTAGCCCCTATGAGTCCCATGGTGCCTCAATGCTAGACTTTGTTTCAATTTTACATTTACTTATCTGTGTACTCCCTTACAGTATAGAAGCTTTGTAAAGTCAAGAAATGTTGAGTTTTTATTTTCATAGTATTAGTACTATTTCATAGTATTTTATTTTCATAGTGCTTTGATCTTGGTAAATGTTTTCTGAATTTTGGAGTGGTGGCAAAGAACTTTCAAAATAGATTGTCATCAATTGGGAAATGGCTGAATAAATTGTACTATGTGTATGAATATAATTATCCCTTAAGAAATAATGAATATGAAGAATTAAGAAGAACAGCTAGGTGGCGCAGTGGATAGAATACCAGCCCTGAAATCAGGAGGACCTGAGTTCAAATGTGGCCTCAGACACTTAACATTTCCTGGCTGTGTGACCCTGGGCAAGTCACTTAGCCCCAATTGCCTCAGCCAAAAAAAAAAAAAAAAAAAAGAATTAAGAAAAGTTTGTGAAGACGTATATGAACTGATGCAGAATGAACTAAGTGGAACTAGGAAAATAATGTGCAATAAATGCAAGAATATAAATAGGAAAAAAAACATTAGGAATTCCATGGAATTTTTATTAAACTTTGTCTGGAGAAAATTCATAAAACATACCTTACCTTTTTCACTTTTTTTGAGAAGTGAGGGGAGTATGAGTGTCAAATATTATGTACACTAAAATATTACATATAATTCACAGTCTCCTTTTAAAAGAAAGAAAATGCAATATTGTTGATGTGTATGTTGGTTTTTCTGAACAGCCTTTTTGCTTTCTCTTTTTGTTCTTTTTTATGAACAATGAGTTTTTAGAAAGAGGTAAGAGTAGAAATATATTAAAATATAAAAGTTATGTAAAAACAAAATATATCAATAAAACAAAAAGAAAATCTTACAATATTATCCCAATGATATCCTTTATAAAAATTATTTGAAAAATACATTGGAAAATACATTAGGGATGAAGGAGCTCCTGGAGTTCTCTCTGCCTCATGCCTGGTGCTTCCTTCTTCTCCCAACAGGATGCCCAAACTTTCCCAAACACATATTATCCATTATCAACTGGATGTTACACTGATGATATAACAAATGACTTGCTTCAATGATCCAGAGAACACTCCATTTTTCCCATAAGAAAGTGTTTTGTTTTCCATGACTTAAAGTTTTCATGAGATTTATATGGGACTATTGTTTGTCAGAATGACCAAATATGACTTTTTCCAATTAATCATGTTTTCTTTCCTTCTCTTCTCTCCTTCTCCTCAGCCTGGGTGCCCCCACCTCCTTCCATTTCAACCCCTCCCTTCCTTTTTTGGGTAGTGCCAATAGTGAATAAGGAGGAATTTCTGGAAGGATGCCAAATTTGGCTTCAGATCATTTCTCTTCAACACACACTGGCCTCTGAAAACCAGATTCTGTTTGTCATTTGCTTTACTTTGCTCTCCCAGCATTGTGTCATTCTGATGGTAATGCTGATGGATTTCAAGCTTGCCTCGCAGAGTAACGCACAAGGTTTTCATAAGCCCATTAATCTTAAAAGAAAAACTGTCAGATGCAAACAATACCCGTATGCCTGATGTTGCAAAGGCATACTAACTCTTAACATTCATTACCAGGGAATATTATCTTTCAGAGACACTGTGTTTTCTTGAACTACATTCTAATATACCTGTGTTTTAGGTTTTTATAGAACTGAAAAGCTAGCTTTACAAGCCCTAGGTGGCTGATTAAAGGCAATTCAGCACATTTGCCAAAAGCAAATCATAGAAGAGATCCCATGGCAGGGAAAGGAAGGCCATGATTACAAGAAACATGTAATTACATTAGTTTTCACATAATGTAATATAAGTAGTTCTTATTAATGCTAAATTGGTAAATCATTATATCCTGAGGAGTACCATGGCCTGTGCGTAATATGAAGGAATTGTTAGTAGCAGATGAAATGTTTGGGCCAAATTCTCTCCCCTGTGGAAGAGTTCCTAACTCAAATGCTCCTATTTGGAAGGCATTTTCTCTTTTTGTTCCAAAGTTAGCAAAATGTGTGGTATGAATTAAGCATCTGAGATGGCTCTAAACGTCATTTGGAAGATTGCCAGGCCACAAGCAAGAACAAGCCAGTAGCTTGTTTTAATTTAATGGTGTTGAAGTGTTCCACTGTAATTAAGCATCTGAAAATTAAATAGAAACAGTCATTAAGCTCAGTAATACAAAGCCACCAGACCAAAGAATATAAATTATTTTAAAAAAGAAATCCCCCCCCCAACTTTGTCATTTGGGCTTGAGATTGCTCACTTCAATGGGGAGTGGAGGTGAGGGTGAAGGGCAGGCTGGAGACCACTGGTATTTAATGCCATCAAAATTAATGAACACCGACAGTTAATCTAGGGGGATTGAGGCTGTCATGTGTTCAGCCTTTTTTTTTTTTTCTTAGTGGTAGCAATAGTGGGTTTAAAAATTGCTGAAGTGATTGGACAAGATTAAATTCAGCCCATGTATTGTAATCACACCCTATTCCTAGGAAGTTAGTATGAATCACCACCTGAGACAGAGGTACAACAAAATAAACAAATGACACACAAAGATAAAAGTAATATTTTTAAATCTCTGCCATTATAAGTTAGTGCATGCAGCTGGCAGTGTTGTCCTTTTCCCTGTTCACATCTACAGGTTATAAGGTTTATATTGTTAAGTCTGTTCAGTCTGTTTCTATCCCACATATTTTGCAATTTAAGGAATGCAGGAAGGTTTTCCTATGGTTAGTCTAAGAAAGAATAAGTAAATATTGAATATAATACCCAATGGTTCTTTAGGAAACTTTTTCTCATGTCAAGAAAAAAAAATCTGTCATGTATTTTGACTAAGTCAGGTGACTGATTTATTTTCCAGTTCATTGCAAAAGTTCATGGAAACTCTGATCAAGTATAAACCCTATTGGTATAGTTTTGGTCTGCAAATGAGAGGTAACCTCACAAGGTAGAGTGTGGGAAAAGTGCTAGATTTGAAGGCGGGAGACGGGTTCAAGTCCCAGCTTCGACAGTCGTGTGATTGTGATGTAATAGAGAGTGCTTGATTCATGCACTGTATGATTTTTATAGAGTCAGCAAAGACTCATGTACCCATCCCATTTCTAATATTTACTAGCTGTAAATGGTCATGGGACCATGAACAAAAATGCTTACATTTTCTGTGCTTATTCTCTTATGTCTAAAATAGGGATTATATCACCTGCCTAACAGGATTGCTGTGAGAATCAAATGGACTAATGTATATAAAATTGTAAGCTTTGAAGTAGTATAGGAATGTCAGCTATTTTTATCAACAGGTTACCTTTCTGATGCTGTCTCCTTGTTTGTAAAATGTGGACAAGACATACTCACTACGTCATAGGGAAGTACTCTGATAGAAGTACTTTGTAAACTATAAAGCATCCCACAAATATAAACTCAGATTAAATATGTCCATATAAGTCTTCTGTATTGTCCTAAATGTGTCCTCTTTGTTCTTCTCACAGCTTTCTTCCTAAGTGGGCTGAGGATAATTCACAGTTATAATAATTGAGTCAAGCATATAATGACAATTTAAATCTAAGTCTTAGAACCTTCCCATTGATAATGTGCTTAAAAATGCACAAAAGACTTACCCTTACAACAATCCTGGAATGCAGATAGTGCAAAGCATTATGTTCCATTTAAAAGATTAGGAAAATAAGACTGAGAGTGACAAAATGGGTCATTCTAATCTCCATAACTGTAGATGAGAGCCAAGACTTAAATCATAATTTTATGATTTCAGACCCAATGATTGTTTCTACACAAAGTGGGCCTAATGTAGCCACATGATAGACATCAGCCCAGGGTGATTTTATTTCACAAGAATGTATTTTGCTAACAGCTTCCTGACATGGGGGGAGGTGGTCACACTCAATATTATCCAATGACTGCTACAAGGCAATCTTGGAATCTTTCTGCTTAGGTGCTACAGAGGAATTGGTAAGGTAGAAATGATATCTGTTGACACCAGTTTCATCAGCAGACAACCAAAGTCAACATTGGTGGGTTTGACATCACTTGAATTTGTTTTGCCTATCTCAGTTGCTTATATGATGACTAAACATCCAGTTGGCATTTTTTCCCCCACATGAGCAGCAGTATTTCCTGAAAAATATGGTCAGGTGAAGAATGTTTTATCAATAATAAGAATCATGTTTTCTTTGGAAGCAACTGCCCGTTTTCTACCATAGTCCCCTTAACTTTGCCTCTGCGAGGCTGCAATTCTTAAAGGTCCAGTAGTATTTCAGGGGTTCCTCTTCACTTATATGGTTTTACTGTCTGGTTATAAACCTCTCCTCACCTCTAAAGTTCAGCCTTGAAATGGTTTCTATTTGTACAGATGTTAGGAATGTTTCCTCTGAGCAATTTTTAAATTGAAAACACCCAATGCACATTTTATTTTGTTAAAATTATAGAGTTCCCTTTTAAACTTCTGAAATGCAGAACACAAATATTTTATTTTTCATAGATTTAAGTACTGATATATTATGATACAGATTGCTCTCATTTGAAAATATTAAATTTATATTAATTTTTCTTCATAACAAAACTTCTTTGCCATATAACTCTGTTTTACAACCTTAGATTGCTTTCCATCCCTATCCAATGATTTTGCAACGAGTACTGTTTTTCACACAGGGAACAGGCTTGGAGTAGTCCATCACCACCAGAGTTTGTGAAGCAATTTACAAACTCTTTCTGCTGATTGTGGAAAGGTTCTTAAATTACTGGCAGCAAAGCAAAGAACTCATTACTAGTGATTTGCTGTTTTTCATGACCCAAGCCAGAGAGCTTCCTAGAAGCTTGTGTTGGAGCATGCACTTGGATCAAGCTAAGGATTCTTAAGTGTAAACAGGAGTGGATTACCAAGATTGAGGAGCTTCAGGACCAGGATGACTCCCTTACTGCCTCTGTCCTCTTACTTCCTTGAACAGTGTTTCAATGTATGTACAATGATGCATCCCCATCTTCATAGAATACTTCACCCCACCCTAATAATTGCCTATAACTTATATTTACCTAGAATATTATGGTTGCAAAGCACTTTACATAACCCCAATCACATTTTATCCTTGTTGAACTCCTACTAGGTAGGTAGTACAAGTATTATAATTATTATTATCCTTTATCTTACAAATGAGGAAACTGAGACAGAAAAGATTGTCACATGTCCAAGAGCTTGTGGGCCCTATGACCCTAAATCTTTTTTTCTAAACATAGCATTCTACAAAACATTGGAAGACCTGAAATGGCAACCACATGTCAATGGTTTTCTCCATTTTTCCTTCTACTAATGAAGCAGCCCTGTGAAACATGGAGAAACTTCAAAGATTTGATGACATGACTTGCAATGATGCCCTTGAAGATATTAGTACTGATTACAGAGTTTCTAGCCCAATCTGATCATTTCATAGATAAATGCTTGAGGACCCAAAAGGTGAAGCAGTTTGCATATGATCACCTAGATGATTAAATGACATAGTCAGGAATTAAATTGTTTTCTCTGACTCCAAATCTGATGTCCTCTCCGATGCGCTATGCTGCATTTCTCCAGGACTCCCTGAAAGACCTATTGAGATCACTCACACCTTGACTTAACCCCCAGACATCCCCCTCCCCAATTCCCTTTCCATCCTGGAGGAACCTCTTTCCTGAATTCTTACTTCCTTGATTAGCGACTCCCTCTATTTCAGAAAGGCCCATAGCCATTAATTTACCTCATTTGTCACTGGACTCCTGACTTTCCCCCCCCCTCATTTTCACCCTCCAAAAGCTTCTTTGTGTCTTGAGGCAGCTAAGTAGGATGAAGTGTAGAGCTTTAATCTAAACTTAGCAATCCTTGAGCTCAAATTTGATCTCAGATACTAGCAGGACAAATTACTTAACCTCTATCTGCCTCATTTCCCTCAACCATAAAATGGAGACATTAATAGCATTTTACTTCCAGGGTTGTTTGATGATCAAATGAGATATAATATTTGTAAAGGGCTTAGCCCAGTGTCATATAGTAGGCATTTAATAAATTTTTGTTTCCTTTCTCCCTTGTGCCTAGGTGGGTAGGGTACCTTTTTCTCATATTCCCTTCCCCTTCCTATTCTAACTCCTTCCTCCTTCCATGAACTCTCTTTTATATTTTATTATCCCCGATTAAAATGTATATTGGGAATAGGAACTCTCTTGTTTGAATATATTTGTATCTCCAGGAATCAGTATGCCTGCCACATAGTAAATGCTTAATTGCTCTATAAATCTCTCTGTGTCTCTGTCTCTTTCTCTCTGTGTGTATTTCTTTGTCTCTATCTTACTCTCTTTCTCTCTCCTTTCTATCTAAGAAGGGAATGTAAGATATCTGAAGGTACTAGGCTTTCCTCAACATATTGAACATTAAAGAAATGCTGCCATAAGTTTTTAGTATCCTCATTACCTCATTACTATTTTCCACAGTGTACAAAAATCAGATACACCTTTCTCAACTTCATTACTAAGTACCTGAACTTGAATTCTTCTGAATAAACTTTGAACAAATATCATTGATTTTTGAAGAACTAAAATTTGTAATGAAATTTTAAATCAGTGTCATACAATGGATTTTATCTTTTCTATATATCTTAGGTAGGAAAAGTAAAGAATAACATAACAATTTTCTGATATATTCAATCAACTCAGAAAAACATTTGTAATCCTTGAAATAGGAGGAGACCAACGGGATATCTTATATATCATGTATGTTACACAAGCAAAGAAGCAGGATAATATTACCATAGATACAAATAATCCTTTTAGACAAGACTATCTCAAGTCCCTAAAATGGCAGTTTTCATATCCCTTAATCCAAGTTCGAATCATTTCTTACTATCCTTTTTTTGTTATTAAATACTTTGTTTATAGTACTATATTTCCAAAGAAGACAGACAATGCATCCAAGTGTAAAGAATAAACATGTACTTTCCTCCAGGGTTGTTGTATTGTTGTTCCTTACTGGCAGCAAATACAAATCCTTCAGTGAATGTTTTATGGCAAATTGAACATAGAATGAAAGCTCCAGAGAGCAAGCATAGGATACCTAGAAGACTAGATCCAACAGCATTTGGTTTCTTAAGTGAGTCAGGAGTGAAAAGTTCTTATTTGGTAGGGAAAGATTGCAAAAATTAAGTTATAGGATTTATCTTACCACTATAATAAAAAGTTTTTCACTTTGCATCAGAATCATTCCTTTCATATCACACTTATTTTTGGAAAGGAATGAATACAGTTTTTTCTTCAGCGTCATCATCAGAAATATCTTTGTTGTTGCTGAATCATTTCAATCATGTCTGACTCTTGACCTCATTTGGGGTTTTCTTGGCAAAGATACAGAAGTTCTTTGCCATATTTCTTCTCCAGCACATTTTATAGATGAGGAACTGAGAGAAATAGGGTTAAGTTACTTGCCCAGGGTCACACAGCTACTAAATATCTGAGGTCAGATTTGAATTCAGGTCATCTTTATTCAAGGACCAGTACTCTATATCTACTCCACCACTTAGCTGTCCCTTAGAAATACCTTTAGTCCTACAATTATGGTTTAATGATATTTAAAGAAGTTTAACTCAAGTCCTAGTTTATTATCACTTAAAATGCAGATAAATCTGGCAATCTGAGCAATAATTAAATTGCTGAAAGATTTTCTGATATTATGAATGTTTACTGAGCTTTATTCTCTTTATTCCTCACAGATGTATACAGTTTAGCTCAGAAATCCCTTAAAGAAATAACGTCATCTGATTTCATGAGTGTCACTAAAGCAAGAATCTGATGAATTGGCTAGTCAGACAGTGCTACTCAGGGAAGAATGCTTACATCTTATATGGATCATATATAATGGCACCACTTGTTTTCTTGACATTAGATTCTGAACTCACATGTAGAAAACAGAACATAGAAGTCTCACTGAATATTCTAAAATATTTTCTCTCTCATTATGCTTGTTTGGTCTTCTGGAACTTCAAAAATCCAGAACAAACCTCTGTAAAAGCAGAGATCCCCAATGTCCTTTGGTCCATTATGAGGAAGGGATCCCAATCTCACTAAAATTTGACTTTTGGTTATGATTCATTTTAATACTGGGGGAAAATAAAGGAGAGATCCACCTTCAAACTATCAAAATCTACAAGAATTTTTAAATTTTTTTGATAAAAACAAAACAAAACAACCTTCCCTATGAGTTTTAAATATTTCCCATCCTTTCTGAAGTTACTGAGGTTAAAAGCTTACATTGTCCTTGAATGAGTAACCATCTATATGGTATGTATATTAGTAAATAGAAGTATGATGCAGGGGAAAAAATTTAGAATTTGAAATCAGAGGACAAGAATTTGAATGTCAGGTCTGGCATTTATTAATTGTGTAACTTTGAGAAAATCATCTCATTATTTGAGCCTCATACCTATAAATTGAAGCATATTTGATATGTCCTTTGAAGTCTTTTCTAGATCTCTGAGCTTATCTCTGACAACTACAAAGCATATTTGATCACTAAACTATTAATTAGCACAAACTACATCACCTGAACCAATCAATCTTCATAATGAAGGTAGGCAGGAACTTATAAGTTTTGGTTGCCTAATGTATACAATAGGAACAAAAGATACAAAAGCATTTATGTGTATTGGCTTGGGTAGAGATGAGGATTTAGGAGAGATCAATGGTGGAAAAATGTATGAATTCTCTCCTTTAGGTTCATGTGAACCTAAAGTGAACCTCTGAAAGATTTTTAACTTGGCATCCAGAGGGCCCTCTTCCCCTTTCCCCAGGGTGTTGTTAATGGATAGATTTTGAGGGATGGAGTCTGTAAACTTGTATGTGGGAAATATACATCTTTATTTTAATATAATTTTTACATTATAATCATATGTATTTTATTTTATTCATTTTAAAAACACAGTTCTGAGAAGGGATCTATGGGCTTTTCTTCACTGACTACCAAAGGGGTGCATGCTACAAAAAAAAAACAACTAACAGGGAAAGTTATTAGGTCTAGTTATATTCAAATTATTAAATCCATTAATACTATTCAAGGTAGCAGAAAAGTATTTCCAGTTATTCAAATCTCTTTTCTCATTCAATAAGCTCAATTCCAAGTCCTTAGAAAATAGTTCTCAGGAATATTCTTAGTTAAAATTTCTTGGAAGATGGCACTTTTGTGCCATGGGGCTGTGTCAACATTGAGGTGGGTCTTGCAGAAAAATTCACCAACCAGTATTTCAAGGTATCCTCTTTATCCTGCTTGTGTGTTGGGCACAAAGGCAAAAGAAGTTGTCTAGGAGTGGCAGTTCTCTTTGTATTTCCAGAAAGTCTAACAAGAAAGACAGATCACCATGTTTGTAGCCTGTCTTCCAACCAAGTGAGCTTCCCAGTAGGCCAACACCCATGGGATGGAGCTCCTGAAGATTAAGTATGGATGAGTTTTTCATTTTTCTAACATTAACAATGTATGGTTGCCTAATATTGGCATTCAGTCTGGTAAGTGGAAAGCACCACTCTTCAGCTTGTTTAAAGAATAGCATTGCCCAGGCAAAGGAAAAGGAATATGGGGAAAATAATTCTATTTTTGACCCTGATAACTCTCTTTGATAAAGTCACTTAGGCTGGATCTACAATAACAGTAACTATGTTTGTACTTTAGCACTTTATATATGTAAAACACTTTGCATTTGTCCAGTACTTTATACTTCTCGAAGCACTTTCATATTCATTAGGGTTGGAAGCTCATGGATTATCACTCCTGTTTTGCAGATGAAAAACAAAAGCACAGATAGAGATTGGGTGACTTGCCGTAGGCTTTATCCTAAAACGAGTGACAGAGTTGAGATCATAAGCAATGGTTCTTGATTCCTTCTTAGTCCAATTTCTCTTATAATGCTCCAATGCAATACTATGAGTGAATTGATTTTGTGAAAAATAGACAAAGTGGATTATCCGACTACATCATAGACTCTCTTTCACATGCATAGAATTTACAAGCTTTGGTTTCCTAATTTATGCAATGAGAGTAAGGGTGCAGAAGTATATATGTGTATTAGCTAAAGTAGAACTGAGAATTTAGGAACGGACAATGGTGAAAAGAAAATTATGTGGATTCTCTCCTCTGGTTTCATGTCTCTGAAACAGAGATTTTTAACTTGGCATTCAGAATGCCTTCTTACTTAACTTATTGTTAATGGGTAGATTTTGAGGGATGGAGTCTGTAAACTTGGGAGGAGGGATGTACATCTTTATTTTAATATAATTATTTTACTTTATAATCATAAGTATTTTATTTTATTCATTTAAAAATATGATTCTGAGAAGGGATCTATGGACTTCCCTTGACTGGCTGCCAAAGGGGTGCATGATACATACAACAAATAAAAAATCCAATCCCCAGACCAAAACAAATAAAAAAACAACCTAAGAAAACTCGGAGTAAATAAACTAGCTTTGATCATGTAACACAAGCCATATCTGAGTTGGTCTAAGCTTGGGGGGTGGTTCTTAATCTGGAGTCCACAGACCTCAAAGGGGATCAATTTTAGGAAGCCCATAAATTTTTATGGGAAAAATTCATCTTTATTTTCTCTGACCTCTACCTGAAATATAGCATTTTCCTCCATTATTTAAAAATATTATGAGAAAGGCTCCATGGATTTCAATTAAACTTCCAAAAGAGTCCGTGACACAAAGTTCAAGAACGATAAATCTAAGGCTTAAATTGGACAGGATATCAAAATATTTCATATTTTGCTAAATGGCATTTTCAATACTCACTATTCTATTCTCTCAGGTAAACTTCAGTCCAGGCAAAAAGGAGCCAGGAAAAGTCACCACTGACTGACAGAGCAACAACACATTCTAATAGCATTCCTTTTCCTTAGTCCCAAGACCCCATGGTTAATTATCTGTGTTGCCAAATTTTAACTTCAAATTCTTGCTTATTCAGACCCAAATGTTTATATTTCAGATGGTGTTGGACTGAAGTCCTAACCTGATGTCTGAATATCGAATGGACTAAACCCTGAATTCCTGAAGAGTATGCCAGCAGAGGGCATGCTTTGGCAGGCTCTATCCAAACTTGAAAGGCTTAAAGTACTGGCGTCAGGACAAAGGGTATTCCTGTCATCTAAGACTCAGTCTAGGTACATTTTGAAAGACTTTTCAATGGTTAGCTATATCGTGATGAATATCTCAGCTGCAAGAACTCTTAAAACCCATTTCCTAAGTTAGATAGAGGTTGTGATCTATCTGAACTGGTGGAAGAAGTATGGATATCAGCAAAATTGTGCATTTTTAAAGTAATAGTATTAAAATAAGATAAAGTAGGACAAAAGATCCCTGTTATATTAATTGGCAATGAAAAATCACAATTTGGTTTTAGACAACTTCCTAACACAGTAAAGTGATTCAAACTTGCCTACATTCAGCCAGTCAATAGCATTTATTAAGCACCTGCTAAATTCCAGGTTCTGTGCTAAGCACCAGGAAAAAGACAATCTGCTCTCAAGAAGCTCAATGAGGCAGAGAAATATTATAGATAAAGCATATGGTATTAAAAAAGCATGAAGGTGGAAAAATATGAGGGATATAAAAGGTACTACAAATAGACTAGTTAGGATAGAGTAGAGGATTCATGCAGAAGAGTGTTAGAAGATTTAGCTTGAAAAATTGACGAAGTAGCATAGATTTCACTAATAATTTAAGATTTGTGAGTCTCTATAGATATGTTGCTGTTTGACTTCATTCACTTTTTTGCATTTTCCACTTTTTAATTTTTTAACTTTGTTTTTAATTAAAGCTTTTTATTTACGGAATGTATGAGTAATTTTTCTACATTGATCTTTACAAAACTTTCTGTTCCAAATTTTTCCCTCCTTCTTCCCATCCCCTCTCTTAGATGGCAGGTAGCCTAATACATGTTAAATATGTTAAAATATATGATAAATCCAATATATGTATACATATCTATACAGTTATCTTGTAGCATAAGAAAAATCGAATCTAGAAAGAGAAAAAAAACCAACCTAAGAAGGAAAACAAAATGCAAGCAAACATCCACAGGAAACATTAAAATGCTATGTTATGGTCCACACTCAGTTCCCACAGGCCTCTCTCTGGATGTATATGGCTTTCTTCATTGCTAAACAATAGGAACTGATTTGAATCACCTCATTGTTGAAGAGAACCAAGTCTATCAGAATTGCTCATCATATAGTCTTGTTGTTTGCCATGTATAATGATCTCCTGGTTCTGCTCATTTCACTCAGCATCGGTTCATGTAAGCCTCTCCAGGCCTCTCTGAAATCGTCCTGCTGGTCGTTTCTTACAGAACAATAATATTCCATAACATTCATATACCATAATTTGTTCAGCCACTCTCCAATTGATGGGCATCCATTCAGTTTCCAGTTTCTAGCCACTACAAAAAGGACTCCCACAAACATTCTTGCACTGGTGGGTCCCTTTCCCTCCTTTAAGATCTCTTTGGGATGTAAGCCCAATAGAAACACTGCTGAGTTGGAAACAATGCTGGCTTGACCTTCATTCTTGAAGAGGACCATGATATCAGGGAGATGATGTCATGACATGTAAGTGAATTTGATTTAAGTGAGTGAGGGCTGGGTAAGGTCACCTACCTCACTTTCCCTTCCAAAGCCATTTGGTATGTATGTTGTCTCATATGATGCTCAGAATAACTCTATGAAGTTGATATTTTTGCTATCCTCGCTTTACAGTCAAGGAAACAGGTTCAGGGAAGTAAAGAGATTTACCCAGGTTCATCCAACTAGTATGAGTTCAAGGCAGATTTTGACCATAAGTATTTCTGAGATCAAATTCAGCAATCTATCTGCTAAGCAATACTTCCTTTCAAATGTAGAGATAAGATTTAAAAAATCTTTTTGAACCAGACTAAAGAGTTTGGAATTCACCATGGAAGTTTGTTTGTTTTTTTAATCTAGAGGGAGGAGTATAGTTCTGCTGGAAGATTAATTGGGTTGTCCTGAGGACAGATTTCAGGGAGAAGAAATCAAAGGCAGGGGATCTGTTAGGAGGATAAAGCAGTAGTATGTTAATTGTAGCCCTGGGATATGTCTGTGTAAAAAGGACTTCAGCTCTGAATTCATATGGACCAACATCAATCCTAGGGTACTTGATCCCAAAAAGAAGAGATTTGTACCTTATGTTACAAGGCATAGGTCTTCATATCCTAACTACAGAGCAAAACTCTGGGGAAAATATATTTCAGAAAACTTAGATGTGGTTCACGTCTGGTGATCCTCAAAAGGTATTAAAAGATTGCCTTTTACAAAAGTATTCAATGTACAAAAATAATAAATCAAATATGGGACAGTAATTTATACTACCACAAAAGAACTTCTGAAAACACCCAGAAAATCACAAGCATACTTTCATACTACTTAAAACATAATGCATTATTGATAATTTGTATTATCCTCTCACCAAAAATTAAAAAAAATCTTCACTTTCTGTTCTATTTGAGCATCAATTCAAGATACTTATGTTTGGTAGAACTAAGTAGCCATGGGTTATGCTTCTGGAGACGATTATCTCTTTTGTAAAGGTTCAATTTAGGGACACACTTCTTGTGGGTAGCTAACACCTGGCTTAATTACTAGAGTCCTCTCCAGGTCATGAGGAAGCTGACACAGCTAAAAACATCTATCTCTTAGGATTTCTGTTCAGACCAATGAAGCGTTTATTAAATAGTTACTAAGTACCAGGCATAATCCTAAGGGGATATAAATACAAGCAAGCAAGACATTTCTTGCCCTCAAAGAGATTATATTCTAATAAGAAAAGACAATATATAAAAAGGGAATTAGAAAGAAGTGAGTATAATGTGGAATAGGTTAGGAAGTGTCACAGAGGCCTGTGGTACAGCAAGGGAAGTGAAGAGCTCACTTGTAGATTTGTGGAATCCAGAACTATAATGTAGGTTACTGGTAGTGAGGAGATGAAGGTGATGGGCCCAGTAGAGAGGGCATTTATGGCATGATAAAGAGAGGAAGTGTTCAGATTCAATTTCTATTCTTGATTCTTATCCCACGTGAGATGTTTAAATTATTAGATATTGAGATCTCCAAAAGATGTAGCACAAGAAATGCACAGAAAAGGATGGAAAAGTTCCATAATTGCAAGAGGAAGATGTTTGTATGCAGATAAGATCTCAGGGATTACTGATTGATAGAGACTGTGACTCACTAGGATAAAGATGAGTCATTTTCCTATTTGAGAAGGGGAAGATATAGTAAATGCATACTATGCAATATTATCAGGAACATGTGAGGATTAGGGAAAGAAGGTAAACAAGAAATTTGGTCTTGGCTCTGTTTGAGTAATAATAGCTCACTATTTCTTGAAGTTAGGAGGACAGAGAAGGATAGAGGATCAGACTTCTAATTTCATACATGAAGGGAACTCCTAGTATGGAAGCTCTCTACACCAAAGCAAATTAGCAACTCTTCAGTTTTGTATAGTCTTATAGAGTTTTCTGAGACTCTAAGAACTTAAGTATTTTGTCTGTGATCACATAAATAAAATGTCAGAGGTAGGATTAAAAATCTAGATTTTTCTGATTCTTAAGCCCAGGACTCTGTCTACTAAATCATATCATTTAAGCTCATATTTATATGGATTTAAAAAGTTTATAATTACATAGAAAATCAACCAGCTAGAGCTGTCTTTGTATAGTGCGTTAGTAACTTAGGGAAGAAGAGATGGTGAGCAGATGACTTCAGCTTGGTTTTTAAAATCCTTACTAAAGACTTGAAGTTTGAAATTGTGTCTGATTAGAAAAGCATAGACATCAACAAATCAATCGGGATAGCTTTGGAAGACAGTGGAATAGGGAGAAAGGCATTATGAAAGAGAATCTTGATTCCAGGGCTTAGGAAGTTCTTATGAAGTGTCATTGATAATATGAAATGTCATTGATAATCTGCCTTAAGAAGACATTTTATGAGTGACTCAAAGATGCAACCACAGTGTTGAGGAGAGAATTGCAGATTACACTTAATATTGATCTTTATATATATACATATATATATATAGCATATACATATAGTGATCATATATATAGTATATATATATAGTGATTTTAAAAATATCTATTTAGAGTTGTATGCATTCTCTTTTCAGGCAGGATTATTTAATTTTTGTCTTTTTATCCCCAATGACTGCTACATAGTAAATATTTTTGTTGACTGATGGATTGATGGTAAAACATACACACAGATATGACTTAATATGGTGCTTTAGAACAAGCACTTTTTACCTGTTTTGTATTATAGACACACTTGGCTGTATGATAAAACTTATAGGACCCTTCTCAGAATAATGTTTGTTATCTACATTCTTAATTGCAGAAAATGCTAAATTTCAATCAAAGGTTAGTGAAAATAAAGGTGTAATTTTTTCCCCATTCTATTTCAATGGATTCTTTCAAATCAATCCATGAATTTTTTGGAATTCTGGATTCCAGGTAAGAAATCTTGCTTTAGTGTAATGGTAAATCTGAAATTTAAATATAAATACATACATATACATATATATGTATATATACACAAATTTAATTGGTAACTATTACATATCAATTAAATTTTTTCTGCACAGTGGTTCAATTCTAAGGAAGTTGTTGTTCATCCTTCTGGAAGAGTATGAAAGTAATAAAGTCATCAGCCTCACACACACTCTCCCTTCAGAGTCTGGGGGTTAGACATAAGTTAGGGTGATTATCAATGACCCTGGATTTGTGGGAGATCTTGGCCTTTAAAAAAAAAGAATGAATCTGGGAGAGAAAGGCCCTCAAAACAATTGCTATTTATACTAATTCTGACCCATCAAGACCCTAATGAATGAGGCCTGGGCTGGGGCCTATTATTGGCCAAAGTGAAAAACAGAGTGTTATGAGTTTAAGGGCACAGTCAAATGACTTTATTTCAATCACAATGGGCTTTATCAAAGTCTGTTTTCCTAGAACTATATTTCAAGAAATTATAAATGAGAAAGTACAAAAGACAGCTGCCAAAGTGATTTTCCTGAAGTTCAGGTCTAACTAACCATACCACTTCCCTACTCAATAAACTTTAACGGTTCCCTTTTGCCCCTAGGATTCAAATACAAGGTCTTTTGTAGTTAAACCTTTTACAACCTGAATCCTATCTAACTTTTCTAACATAATTCTACTTTATTCTCCTCTTAGCATTCTACAACCCGCCAATTGATTCCCTAACCCCCAGCTATTCCTCATACATGCTATTCTTTCACCTATATTCATTTTTTTTTCTATTGGCAATATCTCTCATGTCTACAATGTAATCTCACCTCATAGCCACTTTTTTTAAGAATACCTAGTTTTTGTCAAAACTCTACTCAGGTAATGCCTTCTACACAAAGCATTTCTCAATTTCCTCTGGTTCTTTCCCCAATAAATATATTTTTCCCACTTCCAACAAATATATTGATTTTGTTTTCTCAGACTACATATACAGTGATATAAAAATGACTATTTCTTTTAAAAATCTATTTAATAGAAGGAGGCATCTAGATTCCTTCTCTCACGTGCATAAAAACTTATAGTCCTCTAGGGAATGCTAAATTCAAAGAGATTCTTAGAGAAAATAACCTAATTAAACTAATTAAACTAGGGTATAATAATAGTGAGTGACATTTTTATGCACTCAAAAATTTTTATAAAAATTTGCTTTAAATATATTATTTCATTGGAATGTTACTAAAAACCCCATGATGTGGCTAATATAAATGTTTACAGGTGAGGAAAGTGAGGTGTGAGAAGTTAAGTGATTTGCTTTTGGTCACACAGTTAGTAAATATTAGGGGCTGGATTTGGACCCAACCTTTCCTAATTCTAATGCCATAAAGCCTGACCATCTTAAATGATTTTTTATTTTCTATTCCCTCTTGCCTTTCTCTCCTCCTTCTGGTCCTTAAGCTATCCCAGAACTCATCTGGTATGACTGAATTTGGGGGAGAATGGTCACAATCAGGAATATAATCTCTCCTTGATGCTTAACTGGTTACATAGCTTGGATGAGGTGACTCTTTGGCCTTGCTAGCTATCCCAATGATGTACCCTTAGGATTTCCAAGGCCTTTGTAACCCTACAGTTAAATTTTTTAAAAATATGTGTTTGATGTTTTAACTAGAGTATAAGCTCCTTGAGAGCAGAAATTTTCTTTTTGTGTCTATTAGTGCTTAATAAATGCTTTTTCATTTACCTGTTCAATTTCAGATTTGGAGGTAATATAGCTTTTCTTTTTTTACCATTGGGAAAAATATTTTTATTTTATTTTTTATTTTTAAAGCTTTTTATTTTCAAAACATATGCATGGATAATTTTTCAACATTGACCGTTGCATAGCCTTGTGTTTCAGATTTTCCCCTTTCCCCCCACTCCCTCCCCTAGATGGCAAGGAAGTAATGTAGTTTTTTGGGATCTATTGAGAAGCCTTTTAAATCTTACATTTCAGCTGTAATTTAGAATCATAGACTCAGACTAACATTAGCAGGTACTACCTATTCTAAAATCAGTCTCAATCCTCTGTAATACTCCTCTTAACAGCTTCTCCAGGCCTCCATTCTCCACGTGATATGACTATTCCTACAAAGAAATGAAAGGTCCTGTTCTTCCAAGAAAATGAGTAAGAACACAAACAAGTAGGGGGTGGGGAAGCACAAAGGAGATGTGGGTAGGAAGCAAACACACAGAGGAAGGATCTTTTTACTTGCTACAGAGGAACTACCCAACCCTTCTTTGGAGAAAGGACAAACATTGAAGTTCTCTATTTTCCTGTTTGCCACTGACATTTGAAGAAGTTGCCTCATTAAGAATGGGACTGCTCATGGATCATCTTTAAAAGCCATTGTAACAGCCCATTTCTGGGTCTTTTTTTCTTTCTTTCTTCCTTCCCATCTCAGTCTTTTCTTGACTTAGTAATCTTTTCAGATGTCATTTGACACCATTCTATGTTCACTGTCTCAATGCCAGGAACTCTGTTCTCAGTTCCCACAATTAGGGTATATGTCCCTTTAATAAGGACTTGATTCTAACTCTTTCAAACTTCAATCACATAATAATCATCTTCACTCTAGCCTGCCATGGTTGTGTTTCTTACCTGTGAATTAAGGTCTTCCATGTGGAGCTCTGAAAAGAATATTACAAAACAGTTTATTAGTTTTGAAAATGCAGCTTCCCCACGAGACTATTTCATAGAGTTTGATGTCTGCCTAGAATATTTATTATGACATTTAATAAAAATATTCATATTAGCAAATCACCCCTAACAGACCTCACAGATGCCAATTCAAAAAATAAATATACAAAGGGAAAAAACATATTCATAGAATTTTGAGCAGAGGAAAACTTTAGAGATCATAAAGTTTATCCACCTTCCTTTTACAGATGAGAAAACTAATGCTCCAAGAGGTGAACTGATGTGAAGCAATATAGTGTGATAGAAAAATTTTGGATTTGGAGTCATATGAGGCCCAAGTTCACATCATATTTCTTATGTTTATTAATTGTGTGATCTTAGACAAGTCACATTACTCTTCTGTAAAGTGGAAAAGAAAGAGTTAACAGCAAGAACAGTTTTTGTTCTTTCCTCACAGGATTGTGATAAGGAAATGAGATAAAGTATGTAAAATGCTTTGTAAACCTCAAAGCACTATCTTTCATCACCACCATTATTACCTGTGGTCATTCAGATGACCCACTAGTGGTTAGACCTAGAATTGAAAGTGGGCCTTTTATCTCCATCTCCAATGCTTCCTCCTCTACATTACCTCTTTACCTTATGCAGATTGCTTATGTTCTGACCACACATAACTAATTTGTTGTTCAGTAATATCCAACTGTTCATGACCCTATTTGGGGTTTTCTTTGCAAAAATACTGGAATGGTTTGACATTTCTTTTTCAAGCTCTTTTTAATTTGTATTTTCCACAAATGACAAAACTGAGCCAAACAGGATTAAGTGACTTATCCAGGTTAATAAATTTCTGAGATTGGATTTGAACTTAGGGCTGGTGCTCTATCCAGTGTGCCACCTAGATGCTGATAATTAATTACTCAGAGCTTGTTTATCTAAATACAGCAATCTATTTTTATGAGAATTGTTTATTGAACAAGAGTTGTATGCCATAGGTAATGATGTAAATGCTAATAAATACTCTCTAAATAATGAATGTGCTCAGATCTGTATACATTGTTGTCTAGCCGTATCATATATGCATGGATGGAATAGTTCTAAACTTATTTGTTCATAAATATATCTTCATTCTTCCCAAATATTAAAAAAAATTGGAGATTGAAAGAAGAGGCTGAACATAATTAAAACCAAAAAAATTCTGATCCATTCACTTTGATTAAGGCAGTGAAGGGCCAACATTAGTTCAGTCTAAAATGATAAAAGTAGCTCAAATCCTAAATCCACTCAATCACCAAATTTCAGTGGTTGTATGCATTTGAATTAAAGTTCCACTGGCTTTGTGAGGTTCCCATTAATTCCAGTGTGATTTTGCAGAACTTCCTTATTCCCTTATTTAAAGAAAAATGAATACTACATCCTCAGGTTTGATTTGATCCCATTCAGTTGACTGATCTAGAATCAGGGAACATCTGAGCTTCATGTTGCAGCTGCCAGATCAGTTAGAAATACCCAGCTTACATTTTGTGTAACAATTACAGGAGAAAAATTAAACCAAGCAGACTAAGTGGTTGCTGCACTTACTTTTACCTAAACTAGAAGTATTATTAAGAAAAATGAAATGGACAGCATCTTCAATGGTATTAGATTTTAGGGAAGTGAGCCTTTGGCTTCTTGGTCTGTTGAGAGGTAATCTTCAAAATGAGTATTTCCCAGCTTGACAGGATATTAATTCAGTTATCCACTTTGCCAATTTCTAAATGCTTGGGAAAAATGTCAAAACTAATTTCTTCAGAATATCCTCTCATGAAGTATGTAGTTCCATAGCAGTGTGGGCATCTGCTGCTCACTTGAGTTACAGCTCCCTCACTCTTGGGCTTCTGGTTACTTCTGAGGAATATTACCTTGTTTTGCTGGCTAGAAAGGCATTTTCTCTTGTGATTGTGTATGACTCTTCTTTGCCTTTTAGTTATTATTGCAAAAATTAAAGGACCTAACTTTCTGGGCTCATATTCAATGAATTAAATGCTATCTGAATTTGCATGGTACACAGGCATGAACACACACATGCACGCACGCACACCCACACACACCCCTTTTAGATTTCATATAAATTTACAAAAGAATAAAAAACTCTGGAGTCCAAATATATGTACATATATGATTGACTCTGCTTTGAGGCTCAAATAAAAAAGAAATCCAATTTTCTTTTCTAATGGTGAATACCTTAAGCTCAAAGTTAAAATCCACTAAAAGGGGATAAGTTTTTGTTTTAAATTGTTCATTAAATACACAAACATGATTTTTAAAACTAAAAATAATAAAATTCATAAGCAGAATTAGTCAGCCTGTCTTATTTTTATTTTAAAAAATGGTTGGTGTCTTTTTTTTATATACCAGACAGCTTTATTTCCTGCATAATGTCCTCCCTCATTGAACCCTTCTTAAACAAAATTGACCAACAAAACTGATAGCTTATACCATGTTCTTTATACTTAGTTCTCCATATCTCTATCCACAGTGAGGAAGTAGATATCATTATCTGTTTTCTGAGTCCAAGAATGCAATCAATGACCTTTTAGTACTGATTTTAACAGACTTGTACAATTTTAGAGAAAAAAAGGTGATCATAGACATCTAATTCAACCCTCTCATTTCTCATTCTCAGAAAGATGAGGTGAAGTGACTTTAATACATTTCTTATAGCCATCTGAGTGAACATACATATATACTTTTTGGAGTGCACATAAAGTTATAAGAAATAAAAAAAATCTTGAGTCCAAATATATGCAAACATGATGGACTCTGCTTCGATGCTTTCTAATTAATAGTTAAAACTTTAGGGAAACTAAATGAAGGAAGATTTTCCTCTTGCTCTCAAAATGTTTCTTCACTGACTCTCCAGTTCTACTATTGGTACAGACGGTTTTGGAAGTTCTCATTTAGATATGTGGGTATAGATTAATGAGTTGTACAACTAATTGTTGTACATTGTACAACCTTCAGAATTAAAATAAAATAGCAAAACATCTCATCTGAGAAACTTTATGACCTGGGCTATCTTTCTGTTAAGGTACAGGGAAGTTTCTGAATAATGCTTATCTTAGCATGTCTAAGAGAACTGGTTTAAAACTGTAAAATAAGTATGAATATCCATTTTTAGACAAGCTACTGATATTCCCCCCTAGTCTGGGAGCTTTTTATGATTCATACTAAATGGTCCTTAAACTGATCTTATGTTAGCTCAAGGAGCTTTGTCCAATTTTAACTCCATCAGGGTGCCCAACCTCCTCTACAGATTGCTCTCATTCCTACACATGTTTGCACTTAACCATTCAACTCTGATCACCTGTGTGATTGAAGGGAGACAGAGATTTCTTGTTTTTAATGGACACTGGAAAATAGGGGATATATTATTCTTTTGTTTCATTCTTATTTTCAACTTTACTTTTTGAAGAAGGACAATATTGATCTATTGTGTAGCCTCTTAGAAATTCATGCAAACATTGAATTCACACTTACTCAAAGGCCATATAATCTAGCACACCTCTCCCCCCATTTAACAGATAAGGAAACAGACTCTAAGAAGTTAATTGTTCAAAATAACACAAGTAAGAAGGGACAGTGGCATTATTTGAACCCAGGTCCTCTGACTTCAAACCCAGAAATCATTCCATACAGTGCTTTTGCTCTTAAATTTAGCTGTCACTCATAATACTGTCACATAAGACAAAGCAGTCATGCAAACTACTAATTCGGAATCTCTTTAGCAAAACAAAAAGTATTCCTTTGCAGTTTTTCTTCTATACATTGTATCCTCTAAGAAGCTCACTGCTTAAGAAAGACCCCCTTAACAGTTTTCTAAGCAGCAATAGGAACCTAATTTGATGCAAAGTTGCAGATTGGTACTGTTTGTCTGCACAATCAATATTATTACAGTTTTTAGAATGTTTGCTCACCCTGTAATACTGATACAAGCTCTTTCAATGCATACAATCTACAGACCCTGTCTAATATTTTCCATACTGGGCAATGAGATCACAAACTCCAAAACATTAAATCAAAACCTTAGGCATAACGGGTCTTCAATAAAATTCCATGGCTCATAGAGAAGGAGGGGGGAAGAAAATTAAAACCATCTCAAGGTAGAAAACATATACATACTCATATAAGAAGAAGGCATTTAGACATGAAGACAACTTCAGACAAAGAAGAAATGCTGTTTTAAGTACACCTGGAGTGACTACTAGTTCTCATTAGGCTGAAGAGACAAGAATGGATTAACAATAAAGCATAGCTTGAAAAGAAAAAAGATCCAGTTTGTGTCATGAAGAAAACTTACCACAGGACATATTTTGCAGAATTTCTTTCAAAATGACTTCAGTAAGAACTTTAAAGATAGATAATGCAGGTGAATGTGGAATATAGAAATAAGTCCTATATAGAAAAAAAGTGACAAGGATGTAGGATTAAGGAGAAAACATCCAAGTTGATGCTGAATAATCACTTCTTTTAATTAAAGAATACCAAAAATAGTCATCTATGGATATAATTATAGGAGATAGAAAGCCGTAAAAGGCAAAATGATATTAAGATTTCAATGCCTGTGTAAAACTGGATGAAACTCTGGTTTAAAAAAAATGCAGAACGAAGTTCATTGTCCATTTGAAGTTCAGGGAATCTGGAAACCATCCGTTTGCAGGTTTCAGTATTCTTCTATGGCGGAAGTTTTATTAAACAATCATTCATGCAACGTCACTAACTTCATGCCATTTTTAGGACTTGAAGTATACATTATGTGCTAAGATTTTAGAAAGTGAGTTTTAATAAAAGATCACAGATATCCAGGTAAGTGAAACACTAATCTGAAAACTCTCTTTAATCAAGGAAAAGATTCTATTGTGTTTTCTTTTAGTTAATTCATTCTTCATTTATTATTTGTCAGTTGCAGACTAAGAAACTTCTAAAACAGCAACCCTAAGATCCTAGAGCAGCTCATTTCAAGATGGTTCCAATTAGATTCTGCTCATGTAGATGTCTCACATGTGTAAATATTTGCAATAGAGCAAACTTAATCCACAAGGGCATCCTCTAGTCAGCGGCACCATCGCCACACTTCTCTGTCTTTGCAAGTAATCGAGTCGTTAACCACTCCATTTTTCTTCTTCTTCTTCTTCTTCTTCTTCTTCTTCTTCTTCTTCTTCTTCTTCTTCTTCTTCTTTTTTTTTTTTAACAAATGTCCCTACTAATTGTGTTTCCATTTCTGATTCTTTTTATTCATTCTAGCACCTTTAAATCATTAGCTTTTCTCTGTTAATAATTCTTAATTTTCTGCAAGCTAGAAATTATTTGGTAATGTTTTATTAAGTCTTCCCATAATACTATTTTAAAACATTGCTACTTGGTTAATTAGCATGAACTATTAAAAAAGGGAAGAGTTTAAGCAAACCAATGCCCGACACCTTCCAACAATTTATAAATGTAAGTGAATATATCAAGAAGTGACTACACACTCACACCCCCTCCCACATCCCAAAATGCATTCCTTCCCCCTTTTAGGGGAGTCTAATAAAGATAAAATCCAAATAAATGAAATCTAATTAATTTTTCTGTCCCTATTATATTTTATATATGATGGCAATAGCACATTTCTCCAGAAAATCATAAAAGCGCATCGAAGTAAGGAGAATTAGTTCTTTGCATATTTACACAGATGAACATCTTAAAATACATGAACACACAAGAGAGTCATATCTTGCTAGCTATTTACTATATCGTCTATCCATATATATATATATACATATATATATATATATGTACACACACACTACACACGTACTTTACTCATAGACAAACTACTGGTTTTGTCTTTTTGTATGTTTCCTATTTTATTTTGGAAGCTCCAGATTCTCTTCTTCTCAAAATAAAACAGTGTAGTTTATATATAATAGCCAAATTCCCGCATCTCATAGTAGAACTTTTCAGCTTTTATTTTATTTCAGCCTAGTTTAGCCCAATTTAGTTGCAATAAAGTTAGGAGGGTATTTTTTATAACGAAATATTTTGATTACTTCTTTGTTTCCCTTTCCATTAAAACGGATTTTAAAATTTGTCTCCAAGTATTTCTCTCACACCTTCCAACTTGGCTACACTCACACCTTGACTGGTCAATTTCTTTGTTCTTTTCAAGTGAGACTTCTGACATTCAGCTTTCCTTATCTCAGTAACCATTTCTCGAGCATACTCCTGGAATGTCAGCAGCCAATATAGAAGGAAAAGACACTCCATCATCCTTCTAGCTGCTGACTTTTACCACTTTCGATAATAAACATTTTGAGCCTAGCAAATAAAATGAGATGCTTGTCAAAGATCAGACTTAGTCCCTGCCTATATAAGATTAAGGTCGAGTTAAAATAAGCTATGGATGGGTCTACGGTAAAGAGAGAATGACTGTTTATTGATCTTAGAAATATTATTTAATACTAATTGGCACGATCTTCAGCACCTTCCACTTACAATCTGATGTGTTTATATGTTCAACTTTTCAGCGGCAGGTGCTGTACGGAACATCCACAGCCAGGATATAAACACGGTGGTGGAGAAGGAGGGAGTAATGTCTACGGGGCACCCCGGGCGGTCTGCGCTAGCACACAAAGTCCGATTCAGCGGCCCTAGCTCACTAGCCCTTGCTGAGTGCACACATGCCCTGTATGAAAGCAGCGCCAACTAGGCGGATTGAGCAGCAGCCTTTCCTTAAGGCGAATCCTCTTCCTTTTCATACTTTTCGTTCTGTTGCTAAATCGCCCTCGGTTCACGCTATTCTTGGGTTGTTGAAAGGCCTGGGTTTGGGAAGGACCTCTTCTCCATTCTTAATTTCTCTTTTTTTTTTCTAATATTTCTTCAGGCACTCACTTCTAGACGAAAAGTTTCTTTTGTACACCGAGGGCAAGACGCAGCAAACCCTAGTTTCGGACTTGTCTCAGCAGCATTGCGTCTCCACTCTCCTCCCCACTAGGACAGTTTTATAAGAGGTCCAGATTTTTTTTTTTTTTATTAATTTAGATTCCTTGGATTCTGTATACAATCAGTCTCAATGAAACGACTTAAAATTACATTAAAGTTTTGCCATATTTCCACTTTCCAATCTGAGCGGAATAAGACTTTTGTATAATTTTTCTCGATATCTCAATATTGATGAGTAGGCAAAGGACACTGCCTGAGGCCCTACCCAGTCTGCCACGGAGGACGGGTTATTGCCTAGAGCTTCTAACTGTCCAACTTGCCACTGAAGGCTAAATTGGCAGTTCGTTTTGGAAGCTTGGATGGGTACTTCGTACTTTGAAAATCTTCATTTGATCTCAATCCTTGAGATCAACTGAAGTTTAGGGACTATTCAGGAACAGGAGAGCCATTTAAGAAACTCTCTCGGGTCTCAGTTTTCTCATCTATAAAATGAGGGGGTTGGATTACATGAATCCCAACATACTGACATTCTAAATTTCTAGAATTACATAACCCAGTCACTGGGTTAGGACCGCTTCATTCATTTTCCACTTTCTTCCCTCAAGGCTCATTGATAAGCACATATTCAATTTTCATTTCACAGTTGAATCAGAAGACCATGTTTCTTCTGTGTTCGTCCAAAAATCTTTCAGGGTTTGGGGGCATTAAGATACCTCTACAGATAAAGGTACTTCAGACCGAAATAGGGTCAGGGTTAACCCGAAAATTCTGCAATCAGTCTAAGATACTACATAAATACATCATGCCTTTTTGTTTCCTTTTACCCAGTCATCAAAAATTCGTGCTTTGTTAGATCAAAATATTAGTTTACAAACAACACTTTGCATTCGTTCGGTCCGGTGTGTATTGGAAGGGAGGGCGAGTTTGCAGAAAAACCCTAGGAATGACGGTGGTGCCAGGAGGCTAGACATAATAGCCAGGGCCCAGTGACTACTGGCAGAGGGGTTAGCTCTTCTTGGTATTACTGAGCCTCTTTTCTTTCAAATCCTGAAACCCTCCCCTTCCCGACCCCCTTTGCTCTCCTTTATTTTTAAGACGGCCATCGAACGACAGTGGCTATTTCTGTTCTCTATGATCATTGTTATTATTATTATTAATAATGGAATTAACTGAAATGCCACTAAGAGAAGCAATTCCTGGGTTATAGGGACTGCTTTTATATCCTTGAATTTGTGTTCCTTCTTCCCTGTCTGGCCATGTGACTGCGGGCTGTGAATTACTCCTGAGACCAGAGACGCATCTGATCAGACTGATTCCCGGCAGCCTGAGGCCAAAGCGGGTTCTTCACTTTCCTGGCTCTTGCAGGGGCCCAGTCCTTCCAAGTACTAGCAGCGTCTTTAACTAGACTTTGAGCTGCAGCAGGATCAAAGGCGTTCCCGGACTGTTGAGGATCTTTATTAGTTCAACAATCCGGGTAAAATCCTTAAGACAAAAGCGAAAATAAAACAAAACAAAAAGTCAGTTACCTGCAGCGCTCTCACCCTGGGGGCACCCCGGGGATCTACATCCTTTGCCAGAAGTTCGGGGAGGAAGGACAAGACGGCAGGCTGGAAAGGAGTAGAAGTTAACCTGACTTTTTTTTTTTTTTTTTACATTTTGGTGCTTAAAATTAGCCTCCAGGTAAATCCTTTAACAAAAGCAGAGGCGCAGTGTAGCAAGTAACCTGTTTACCGACAGGGGGCGACAGACTGTTAGCTTTTCCCGCAGCCACGGCCGCGAGCAAGCTTTTGTGTGGTCCAAACTTCGCTAAACTGGCTGCTGCGGCACTAGCTGTGGCTGATGCACAGCAGCCTCCTCCACCCCAGCAGCAGCCGCAGCAGGAGCCGCCTCAAGCCAGACCTCATAAGAGTTTCTATTATCCTTATCGCTATTAATATGTTTTTTCTTTTACGCCTTTGTTCCAATCATTTGGGGGGGGG
>JAJPUD010018446.1:0-28688 GCA_023553655.1 Myrmecobius fasciatus | reverse complement strand
TTTTTTTTTTTTTTTTTTTTTTTTTTTTGCAAAAAGACCTGAACTTAAAAGAAAATTCAATGTAAAAAGATCCAAGAGAAACATAAGATAAACATCAAAGTCTAATTTTCAAGAGACTCAACAAGGACAAATTGTTTATGTTTTATATGTGGAAATAAAAAACATGTCTAAGATTATCATTAGTAATTGAATAGTTTGAAAGAAAGATTGGGGTGGAACTGAGTATGATATTATTCTAACAAGCAAAACTGTAGGAAAGGGTAAAAAATATTTATCATGTCATATGAATGAGGTGTGAGAGCAAGAATTGACACAGAGTAATTCAAATTAGATGGAGAATTAAATGGGGGAGAGGAGGCTTGGTAGTTCTGGAACCTTACTGTCACTGTGAATTGGATAAAGAGGGAACTATATACATATATATATATGAGAACATAAAAATCTTTTAAATTTATAAAGAAAAGAGGAGGGAATACCATAAGATGAGAAGTATAGAAGGATATATAGATTAACAGGAATGGGATTAGGCGTGTAAATTAATGAGAATGAAAATAGAGTGAGGAAAAGCATTGGGGAGAGAAGAGTAGAGAAGGATCTGTGGGGAGGGGAGTAGGTTAAGTAATAGCAAGCCAAGGTAGTGGGTAGAAGTAAAGTAGATGAGTCAGTAGGAATAGGAAACAAATGCACACAAACATAACAATGATCAGGAGTAGAACTTACAGAAAATTGAAGTAGGATTTCTTTTGATCTCAAAGTTAAATCTAAAATAGATTTAATCAAAAAAGAAAAATAGGGAAACATTATAAGTCAACCATATTAATATTGTTTCAAACTATTTAAAATAGCTAGATAGTATAAGGTTAGAATACTGCTGTGACATAGGCAATGAGTTGGTGGATTTAGAAAAATATGGGAACATCTGGATGATATTATCCACCTTCAAAAAAACAGAGAATAAAGAAGTGTAGAACAGGCTTACACAGATGTATATGAATGTACATTGTATATGTGTGTATGATTATAGATGTATATATGTGTATACATATATATCTGAGCTTAATTCTTGAAGGAGAGGAAAGGGGAAAAAATAAAGTAAAAATGTGCAAGACAGAGAACAAAAGAAAACCTATAAGGAAGCAAAGACAGTTCTGGACACAATGTACAGCATTTATTATATAGGTTTTTTTGAAATGAACATTTATTGTCTCATATTTTTAGTCCTCTCTAACACTGTTATGCACGTGGCAATGTTTCTTTTGTCTTTTCCTGTTTTGTTTGCTTTTTTATTTCGAGATTCTTAAGATGGGAAAAAATAGTTTTAGAACACAAAGAATTATACAATTCATTTTAGAAGATTTCCACACAAAATTATAGCAAATATTACTTTGCACCTAAAAGGAAAAGTTTCAGTTTTCTGTAAACATTCATAGTGGTACAAAAAATTTTTTTAATGATTCCTAATAAATGAAGATGTTGCTGTTGTTGTTCAGTCATTTCTGTTGTGTTAACTCTTCGTGACCCCATTCAGGGTTTTCTTGGCTAAGATACTAGAGTGGTTTTGCCATTTACTTCTCCAGCTCATTTTACAAATGAGGAAACTGAGGCAAACCTGCAATATCTCCAAGATAGGCCTGTACCTGCTTTGTTAGAAAAGAAGTGGTTTGCAAACTTTAAAATGGTATAAAAATATGAACTATTATTTCAAGATGAATATGTCCCAAACATGTATACATCTTTTTGTATATGTATGTATATATTTCTTTCACTGGCTTTACTATTTACTCTATCTCCTATTTTCAAAAATAGTTATCTTTGACTCTTTCTTGCCTTACCTGGCATATCCAAGTTATTCTCTATGAACTCCTCTTCCACTAAATCTACTATCTATCCTTTCCCTTCTACTCACACTACTACTCTACTATTCATTACCACCTATTTGAACTAAAGCCTTTCAATGGTTTATTTCTGTCTCTATTCTCTATCCACTCCAGTCTATGCACAGAATAAGCAATATCATCACTCCTCTACTCAAAAACTGTCAGTGGTTCTTTATTGTTTATTAAATTTTTTTGCTTTGAATTATACACTCTTCAAAATTTATTGCCATTCTAGCTTTCTAACTCAATTATTTTTCTCCACATGTCCTATATAAAACTATATTAACTCTATTCCTTACACTTAATTCTCAACTCTCCCTCCCTTTGTTCATACCATTCTCTACATCTTCTGCTAGTGATAATCTCCCACCTCATGCCAGATTTCACATAGTACTTTGTTGAGTAATTCTCTAAAGCACTTATGTGATATATCATAATATATTATACAGTTATCTGCATTTATGTTTTATTCCCCTACATGTCTGTAAGCTCTATAAGGAGAGGGATCATGTCTGTCTTTTTTTTTAATCTCCCCTACTACCTAATAGTATTTTGAATACAATAAAAATTTGACAAATTTTACTGGATAGCATACATTCAAATTCTTGTGGATTAAGAGGATTCTAATATTAAATGTAAGCAATATAACAGTAATATGTAATCAAGTGCCAAATGAGAGAAAATCACCAACACAAATGAGACCAGAAGATCATTTCCCAATATATAACTGATTAAAGGATTTGAAACAACAGTTCTGGAAAGAATATCAAATTATTAATAGCCATATGAATGTTCCAAGTCATTAATAAAAGAAATTAATACACAGTTTTAAATACATTTTTTCACAAACCAACAATTCAACAAAGGAAACAGATAGTATTAGAGAAGTAATGAAAAGACAGACATAATAAAGCACTTTTAAGAGAGCTGCAAAATGATTTAACAATTCTGGAAAGTAATTTGAAATTATACTATGAAAGTGACTACAAAATATCCATAACCTTTGACCCAGAAATCTCACTGCTGAGTATATAACCCAAAAAGCATAACGATGAAAAGGAAAGTTCCATGCATATCAAAAGATTTACAGCAATACTTTTTATAGAAGCAAAGAAAGCATGAGAAGATTCGTATGATCTGATGCAAAGTGAAGTGGGCAAAACCAAAAAACCAATATATACAAGGACAACAATGTAAACTGAAACAAAAGAAAGTGAGTACTTTATCATTATAATAAGCAAGTTTGAACACAAAGAAAAAAATGTAAGTGCCCCTCCCTCTCTTCTAGGCAAATGCAGGGGACTATGAATGTAAATATATATGTCAAACTGTGCTGAAATGTTTGTTAGTTATGCTGAACTGTTTTTTCCCCCATTCAAATTTTTTTGTAATAAGGGAAGGATTGGGGAAGAAGGGAGAGGTATACTGAAAAATATAAACAGCATTGACAAAAGTAGGATTTATTTTTAAAAGAGAATTCTGTATTAGGTAAAAGGGTGGATTAGATCTAATCTGATATTTTGTGGAAGGAACATAGTGCAAAGCAAAGATTTCTGCACTTGGAATTACAGAGCATGAGCTCAACTACCACTTGCCACTTGATCTCTGCTGGAACTTGAAGATTTACCCTTTCAAGACCTCAATCTTCTAATTTGTAAAATGAAAGGAATGGACTAAATGTTCTCTGATAATTGTGGTGTTTGCTATATACAATATTAATGATTTTTTAGGGTCAAGAAAATATTTTTGGCTACAAGGCAAAATGTAACTCCAGTTTGAACAGATTCTTTCACAAAGACTATGGTTACTGTTATTGTATATTTAAGAGGGAATAGGATCTAAGGGGTTTAGAGTTTGTCATCTGTGAGAAGTTAAGGAAGATTGACAGATTAAACTATTCACTTTGGAAAGATTATTAACTGATAGTTAAAAAGAAATTGCCCAAGAATAGAGAAAGAACTAAAAGAAATTCTTTCCTGTAAGACTTACTCATTTAATTGTCAAGGAGAAAGAATATAATGAATCCTTCAAAGAGATTTGTTGAGTACAGAATTTAAGGGGCATTCTAAAAGAGATGAACTATTGAACTATGGTCTGTGATCTCATTTCAATTTACTGAGATATTTAAATATTTTTGTATTTGTTTTTACACTGGGAATAAACTCTATATCTAGTTAACACTATTCAAGTTCATAATACAAGGGGAATTCATATTGAAAAAATGAGCAAAAGCATACAAGGGAGGAGGTTTTGTTGGTTTAATACTACATAAACATTTAGTAATATTTAGTGAGGTTAACAAATGATTAACATGTTGCACTTTAAAGAGGAAATACCACAGCAGGTCCATTGGTTGTCTCTTAGAATCCAGGGTAAGTATAAGGAAAATGAGCCAGTAGCAGTAGAGGAATGTAAATTCTAAAACCTGCTATATGTCTAAAAGTAGTTCTGGGAATATGATTCCATATTATAATTCTCTGAGTGATCCATTGTCTTATAAATGCTATGCTCTAGACCATGATTAAAATTGTAACCCATTTGGATTCTCATCTCCCCTCTGCCATGTACTGGCCATGTCATACTATATAAGGAGTTTAACATCTCTACACCTGCATCTGAAAAGGGAATAAAACATTTGATCTGCATTTTTCACATGGTTGTGGCCAGGATCAACTAAGCGAATATAGAGAAAAATTATTAAGCTCTATATAGAAATATACAAGTATAAATTAGTATTATTATTATTATTAGAGGCCCAATTCATATCTGCGGATCTGGGTCATGGAAGGAAAGATATGGGCACTGAATTGGATAAATAGGATTTGAATAGACAGAGAGAATGCATCTTGAATTATCTGTAGATGACTTTCAAATTAACATATTAAGTAGCTATGTGAAAGATACTATGTACACAAAAATAAAAATTTATACTGCCCTCAAAGAGCTTACAGACTAATTAGAGGTAGATTGGGTGACATGTACACAAATAAGTATGATACTAGATAAAATATAATAAAGACAAAGACCATAAACAAAATATAATTAGAGTTCACTTTCACTATAAAGGTGGAATGAGGCTCAAGGAAGGCTTCATGGACTAAGTGAAATCTGTTGCCTACTAAAGAGAGTAGATTTCATCAGAGATAGGATTGAAAAGCCTATTCTTGTTATAAAAGGATGCTATGAGCAAAGGCACAAAAACAGGAACAGACAAGAATGGGGCTAATCTAGTAGTCCAGGAGACTAGGAAAAGGAATAAATGAAAGAAAATTACATAAATATTGGAAACATAAGTTTTGGATGCCAAGGACATTCATTCAGTAAGCCACTGGAAGCCACTAAAGTTGTTGTATTTTGTAAATAAGTGGCATGACCACAGTGGCAGATTAGGATTACTTGGACATCAATGTGAAGAATAAATTGGACAGAAGACTGACTGGAGGATGGAAGACATCTGGGAATCTATTATAATAGTATAAATGAGAAGAAATGAAAGCCTAATTAAAGGGGTTGCATTGGGAATACAAAGTATTAAACAGATGGAAATATTGTGAAGGTTAGGGTAAGATGATGCAGCCATTTGTTTAAATGTGTAGCATGAAAGAAAGAGTAGTATCAAAGATGATTTCAAGGTTACAAAATGATTCCAAAATTAACAGACAGATAAGTTGGGGAGAAGGGTAAGTTCAAAAAGAGAAAGTTACATTTGAGATAAAATGTTTAAGGCACAAACAAAACATTAATAAACATCGATATATTGCCAGGTATTATGCTAGACACTAAAGACCAACGTGAAGCAGTCTCTGCTTTTGAGAGATTTAAAACTAGTGAGAGGGGGAAAAAGTATACATATTTGTGCTTGTAAAAATAAATACTGGATCATTTCAGGAGAAAGGCAGTTATTGCTGAGGTAGATCAAAAAAGCCTTAAAGTAGAAGACAGCTTAAAGAACCTAGAGATTCCAAGAAGTAGAGCTGAGGAGGAAGTGATTTCTAGGCATGGCGAATAGCCAGTACAAACATGGAGAATAGAATGCCACGAGAGAAATAATTTTAAGTCACTTTGGCTAAACCAGAGTGTTTATATAAAGGAGTAACTTCTTGTTAAAAAATTGAATTGAATTGAATTGAAAAACTGAAAAAAATTGAATAAAACTTGATATTGAAGGGATTCAAATAGTAAGAGTTTACAGAAGATTAACTTGATCACACTTGATAAGAATTAGGAAATCTACTTTGGAAACCTCTATTGTGCAGAGAATTGAAGCAAAGAAAGACTCAAGTCAAAGAGACCAGTTAGGAGGCAATTACAATAGTCCAGATAAGAGATACAGAGGACTCGAACTAAGGTAGTGGCCACATAAGTGGAAAGATGGCAGAGAAACTGTGGTGGCAACAGCAACAAGATTTAGCAGCTAAGTGGAATCGTAGCGTGAGAGTAAGGAGTCAAGGATGACAATAAGGTTGGGAACCTGGGCAACTGGGAAGGATGGTAGTATTCCCAACAGAAATAGGGACATTCAAAAGAGGATTATTATTAGAAGGTAATGAATTCTCTTCTGGATATGCTGAGTTTGAGACTCCCATTTTGAATTCATTTGGCAGTTAAGGATGCATAACTAAAGTTCAGAAAAGAGACTAAAGCAAGCAAGGCATCCACTCAAGTAGAGATATTCAGCAGGCACTTAGAGTTAATGCATGTAAAGTGCTTTTTAAATCTTAAAGTATTTTATATTCGTTATTGTCATTATTAAAAGGAATTGAAGAGGGAAATTTAAGCAATGTTAAAAAAAAGATATCACTAAAAAGCTATTTTTTTATAAAGTAAAATTTCCCCGATTTTTTTTAAAAGGGATAAGAGGAGATTGGAAAAAGTTGCAGACAGATACTGCTTTTGGAATCATCTGAATAGAAGTAATAACTATCATCAGAAATTGGTTTTAATATCACCAAGATTATAAGAGAAGGAAAGGGGGAAGGAGGGAATAGGTGAAGCATAGAGAAGGCCATCCATATATAAAAAGTAGAAGTAGGAGGAGTTGCAGCAAAATGATAAAGTGGATAAAGTCCTGGGTCTGGAGGCAAGAAGACCCAAGTTCAAATCCAGACCCAGACACTGAATAGCTATGTGACCCCAATTAAATCACTTACCCTCTGATTACCTCTTTTTTCTCACTGGTGAAAATAAGATAATAATAGCACCTACCTGCCAGGGCAGTTGTAAGAATCGAGTAATAATTGTAATCACTTAGCAGAGTGTCTAGTATAAATAGTAAGTACTATGTAAGTGTTAAGCTGCTGTTGTTTTTAACTAGCAAAGAAGATAAAGAGTCATCATAGGAAATTAAAATGGGAAATTGTCATGAAGGTAGAAAGGAAAAAAAGGCAAATGCTGCAAAGAGGTCAAGAAAATGGAAACTGAAATAAAAGTCATTTGACTAAGAGATAAGGTTTTAAGTAACTTTGGAAAACAATGCTGCAGTGCAGAATTGAGTATCATATTCTTTAGGAAAATTGTAATAATAAAGAATGTTGAATTTAACATCAGGACTGAGTTTGAATCCTGCTTTAGATACTTATTAGCCATTTAACCTCTCAAAAATCTCTTTTCTGTAAAATGAGGATAATTATTGTACTGTCTATCTCGGATGGTTGTTCTAAATGTTAACAATGTTAGAGTACTATAAAAATGATTTATTATTGGAGCACATACAAAGCAACTGTGAATTGTTTTATAAGACAAGCAAAATGGTAAGACTAAATTTGTAGGCTTGTACCCATAATCTAAAATTCTCAATCAAAATACAAAGATAGAAACTACATGAATTCTAGTCCTGAACATACTATCCAATGATAGGCTGATTCACAAAGTAGTAGAGATCATACTTGAAGGCCAGTAAAGTTTTAGGAGCTATCAAAGCAGTCTCAATGATTTCAATACTTCAGTGGATCTGTGGTCTCATCCATAAGGATACTTTCTCCAACTATGCTTAATGCAACCCATTCATGCATATCCATAATTCTTGTCCAAGTCTTTCTCCAAATCCTCCAAAGGAGGGGCAAATCAAAAGTACCAGGGCCTTCCTAAGAATTGATTGACAATTTGGATGGATTCTTAGGGAGCAGTCTCTTACTCTCACAATGATTTACTCATCTTTTTCATTCACACAGTACTCTAAAGACATCCTTGCATTCTTCCTGCACAATTCTTTGGTAACACGATGTATTATACTCATGCCCTGGTAGTAGCCTTTCATTGCCCTTGAAGTAACCATGGGATTGTATTATTTCATGCTTACAGCCATGTAGCACTGAAAGTTAGAAAAGACAATCCTTTGTGTTAGGGATAGGCTTGGGATAAAGCATTACATTATTTCCCAAAACAATCCCAGGTCACTCTTCTCCTATTGAATTCTGGGTCCAATTCATTGTCCAACTGCAGTTTCTGTATGCACGAATTAAAGGTTATCCATCCACATACATAATACCTAGACAATAGGCATAATTCACTCAATACTTTCAATGTAATTAGGCCTCTTTTGATAAAATATATGATAAACATTAATTATCTACTATGTGCCAAACACTCTGCTAAGCACTATCAATAATCTTTTTTTAAGCTCAGACTTAAGGAGCTGAACAAGAAGCAGAAGGGATAGCAGAAGGAGAGGGATAGGAGAAAGGATGTCTCCTGCAAGGGCATTATAATAATGATGGATTCAAAACCAAGCAGAGAAGCTAACAGTGACAAATGAAGAGATGGCTGGGATTATGAACCTTCCATGAATGAAGACTATGGGAAGAGCTTTGCTTCCTTCCAGTCCTACATTCAGAAGAGCAATACAAAGTAAGGGTATTAACAAAATGTGAGTACCAAAGCTGAAACAATCTCCCAATAATAAAATCCTTACTAAACACAACTATAATATAGCCAAAGAAACAAACATCCATATTTCTCAAAGGCAATTTGATATTAGAAAAATCCCAGAGATGAAGTGACTTCATTTCATCACAATTTTTGGGCTTTAAACACTAAGATTATATACCAATTATCTTTGATGCAATCATCTGAGTAGTAGCACTTATTAGAAGTCAATGTCTCTGTGCTAACGACCAGAGAACCAGCTTCAAAACTTACAAATTAGGAAACAAGCCCACTCAAACCTGAATTAAGTGGTTTATGACATAATACCAGAAACTGTGGCAAGTCCAAAAACCCAAAATTTAAAAAAAAAAACTCATACTACACTCTGATCATCTGGGGCACTGGCCCAAGATTTACTAAAATAAATTTTAGAAATGCTCCATGAATGTGCCTAAGCTCTCTCAATAGACCTTTGGCCATAAATGAATATGGTTAGCAATATATTTCTGATGAGTATTATTTATTTGGATTCACTTATGATAAATTCATCAATGAAGGGTCTAATTTGATTAGAACTGCATTCCCTCCCCCCGCAAAAAAAAATCCATGCATTCCACAATCCAGCAATTTCAACAAGTACTGCATTGCAGTAAACCCTTTTTTTTTTTTTTTTTTTTGCTTAGGCAATTGGGGTTAAGTGACTTGCCCAGGGTCACACAGCTGTTACATGTCTGAGACCAGATTTGAACTCAGGTTCTCCTGACTTCAGGGCTGGTGCTCTATCTGCTGCGCCACCTAGCTGCCCCTAAACCCTTTACTCTTAAGAAATGTTTATTAAATAGACTAACTCAGTTATTTTTCCATATCATCATTTTGCATATGACCCAAAACAGCGAAAGACTTACTACCACTCTAAGGCAGACAGTGAAATTTCTGTGCTTGAAGTGGCCTTTTTAGAATAAATTTTCTAATGCTTTTCACAAGATGAAGAAAAACAATATTCTTAAGTGAAAATTAAGCTAGTTAACATGGTACCATACTGTGAAATGGTCCTAAAATAAAATTTATCCAGTTTTCATGCCATAATGAAATGCAAAAGTAGCCATTAAAACAAAAAATGAGATTTTTTTTCAAATTCATAAATTTCCATATATACATATTCTAAATGACATTTACAAAAGAACTTCACATTTAGATATATGTATTATCCCCATAAGACAGAATGTAAAAAATGAGATATCTACTACAAAATACCTGGTTTTAACATTTTTAAATTATAAATCATTACTATATTATTTTGAACTGAGAATCCTTGTCATAATTTTTCACTTTTCACCTTCATTTTTGTGGTACTTTCCACATTAAATGTAATTCATCAATATTTTCCATTTAAATATAGTGAAACGAAACCTCAAAATCACAAAGGCATATTATTTTTCAGATGGAAAAGGCTACTCCTTGCTCTTCATTATCAAATATTCATTCAAGTGCCTGAGTATACATGGCAATGTGCTAGGCACTGTACAAAATTAATCTGAAGATATAATCCTTACTTTTAAAACTATATAAAAAAACAAAGCAATTCTACTACTCTATGGGCAGAAATAATATCCTCTCCATTTGGACATTTTTACTCAGATATTCCTATTTTCCATTAGCCCCATAAATTAACGACATCCACTGCTACAGTAACTATGTGAGTCAGGTCATTAAGATGCTCAAAACTACAACCCTCCCAACAGAGTAAGTTGAAGAACTGGGGTATAAAACTAATGATAATGTTTCCCTTTCTTAGACTCCTTTTCCATTTCCCCCTCCCCCTCCAATCCTGTTTTTACGTAAATTGGTCAAGATATTGGAGGAAACAAAAAAGCTAGAAGAAATAAGGGAAAAGTTGGACAGGTATTATGGGAAGGAAAGGAAAAGAAGCATTTTGAAGGGTCAAGACAGACATAGGAAATGCTTGAATTGAGGAAATGGAAGTGTTTTATGTAACACCCTTATGTAGCATCCTAATATATCCCTTGTACACAATGAATGTACACAAGCATCATTAAACAGCTCTTTCTGACATTACTTTTTTTTTCTCCCATATTAAAGGTTTTTTCGGTAAAAAATGTGAAGGAAAAGAGAGAGACTAGTAAAGTCCCCAGAAGTAGAAGCTGATTCTACTCAGTTTATATTAGTTGCTATCATTTGATTCACATGTTACAATCTGTACAGTTTCTATGACTTACAATTAAGGGTCTTAAACATATTAAGTAATACTTGTCATGTCCAGACACAGGAGCAAAGAAGTCTATTTAGCATTTTTAAGAGAATTATTGCCATCAAATTTGATAGAAGAATTCATCCAACATAGTCAAGCTTCCTGAAGGAGATTCTCTACATCCCCAAATGTGGTCAGGAAGCTACCAGGTCTACAGTTTATGGCTAGAATGACTGCAAGGAAATGTCTTATTTCATCCCCATAATCTTAAATTATGATGAAACTACAAGGATTCTTCACTTAATATACCTCCATAAAATACAGAAATCTGAGGAAAACACATACTCATTTTAGGATTAATATAGTAACATAAATAATAATTCTAAAGAATACAAATTTACTTAACAACAAAATCAAATTAGTTCAAACAAAAAACAACTGTCATAAAGAGGTAAGCTAAAAAGTAAATGTTGGTAATTTTTATTTTCCTCAAAGATTTTGTTCTTTATGTAAAAGATAAAGCAATAAGTCAATAAAAACTGCTTGCTGTGTATTTAAAGATACCATAGCAAGTATCCTTTCATAAGGTAATATTAGCAATGTTTTCCTAGGTTTGTCTACATGTTAAATTGTATAATAAATCTTTTTCCAATTTCCCCTTTTTCATCTTACTTGGGATAAATGGAATCTTTCAGTGAGTGAAATCTTTATGTTTCTAAAGTAACCAAAAAGCTGAGCATATATAATAGTCAATACTAACTCTAAATTCAGGGGAAAAGTTTTCAATAACTTCCTGTTTGTAATAATTCTTATCACCTACAATTAAAAAGCGCAATTTAATAAAAGTTACAATTTATATAAAAAAATGCTTCTGGCACAAATTTCATAGGTCTCTCCTCAGACATCTGAAACCTTTTCTGAAGGCCCTGGGTTTAAAAATAGAGTCTTAAACTCCAAGAATCAGTGGTGGATAAGCCAGAAAAAAAAAACGGGAAGACTAATAGCTAATTACTTCTCGAGTTTCTTAATCTTTATTTGTGAAACTGCTGCAGCTTCCCCTACAACTCATTTTTGTTATGATCCACTGTTAGACCTTGTTTATATATACATATGTGTGGTTGTGTATATGTATGGGTATCAATATATATGTGTGTATGTATATGTGTGTGTGTACACGTGTGTATTCTGCCTTTTCTAACACTAAAGGCAAATCCTGCTCCAGTATTATTTGCTTATTTTCTATATGACCCAACTAAGAAAGGTTTGTACCTCTTTCCTATCCCTCTTCTTGTGCCTTCTCTACATCATTAGAATAACTCTATAGCAAATCAGCAGAGAGAAGTCTAATGGAAAAAGTTATTAGAGAAATAAAATTCCAAAAATTGAGCGATCCCTGAAAACTAGATTCCTTCCCAAAGAATGGGTAAGAGAAAGACAGATTACAACTGAGGGAAGAGCAGTATCAAAGAAGTTCCTCAAAGTTTCAAGGAATCCTCATAAATTACTGCTACTGTTTCAATGACTAAAATTAGGAACTCAAAGTGTTTTGTGAGTATATTTAATGAGTAGGAGCATATGAGGTACCTTCAAAAACTAAACATACACATTCAATAATATTCTAAATTAACTTAGAAATGTAATATTACCTTTAAATTGGGATCCCTAAAAAGATGTTCATGTGTTAATCATACCTACAAAAGTACATTTTCCATATATGCATTTGTTTTTAAATTAAAGAGAAAATTATTACTTCATAAGTTGAAAAACAAAGCTAACAGAAGGACATAGTTTAAATACAACTGCCCATAGTAACTGAATAAAGTAGATAATAAGCATTTTTGGTTCAACCAATGCACCTTTGTTGAAGCACATTTAGCTGAAGTGACTTCGAGTCTGGTTTATTTCCATCACATACAGTACATTTGTCCAAACAAAAGAATGTACATTCAATATAGAACATTTCCAGCAACAGTTACAGTCTTTCTAGTTTCCTTTCACAGTATATTTTAGTGCAAAGCACTAGGAAGGCTAAATGTTTTTCTATCTATAGAAGCATTTTATTCTTATGACCTTGTGATCTTCAACATTTTTAGATTTTATACAAAAAGCAAATGGAAACAGGGTCCCTCCTAATTACAGGTATGAACCTATTATAAAAACATGGTATATTTTCTCTTGAACCTTTTGAAATTAAGATAATTTGACACAAATTTCTAAAAAACAAAATGGTTTTTCCTAAAAAGTACAAAATGTTGGTACATAGAAACCTACCAAGAAATTTGTAATGATAGGTTTACCTTTTTTCCCTAAAATCTTGATTTATTATAAATTGGAAAAGAATTCATTGCAAAAGAATTCATTATTTTGCAAATTCTATAGCAAAAATCAATTGTTATCTAAAGTGGTTGCTTGAAATTTTCTTGAGAAAAAAAAGTTTTCTTGGTTTCTCTTTTCTTCCTCCCTATGTAGCAATATTTAAAGAAATAAAACTAACATCATAAGAAGTGGTTGTGCATGGATTGTCTGTAAATATAAAATATCAGTAAGATATTTACTACCTTCATATTAACATTAGTAAATGTGTTGCCCATTTAAAAAAATAGAAACTGAAAAATTAAGTTGCATCTATCATTAAAGTGCTTGTGTATAAAATTTAAAGAAAAAAATAGGGGAATGTTTGATTTTCATAAAAACCTCAAATGTTTACAAATTAAAGGTGTTACTATGAACCATGCATGAAAATGAACTGGAACTTTCTCTACACTATTTTTTGTACAATGAAACTTTCATTACATTAGAAAATCAGTTGGAGATGAACTGATGTGAGGACAAGTATTAATATTCAGCAGACTTAAGTTCCTCTGTGTTTTAATAGTCTGTTCTTAGCATACATTCACTTGAGAAATTTTTAAAATCATGCACACAACCTGGATGAAAATCTTGCCAAATAAAATGAAACTATGATAGAATTTCTTTGTCAAATAACACCACCAACAGAGATATTCCCTCAAATTGTTGAATACCTAAAGCTTCTGGTCTTTGAGGGAAAACAAATTTTGCAATTTTTTTTGTTTTTAAATACAGGAGGATGAGCCTGTAGACCAGATATACAAGGTAAGACAAACTTTGATGTAGGTAGAATAAGGTTAACTTCATAGCTATTTGAAAGTGTTGGAAGAGGCAATGGCCTTAAAAAAATGTAGTCAGATGGTTATTAATTTAGTTAGAAAACAGCAGTAACAGTTGAATATTTATGAAAATATTTTTCTTTTTTTCTTTATAGTACCATTTGAAGACGTTAGTGGTTCTAACACCAATTTAAAGTCTTTCCACATAAATGAACTCCAAACCTTTCCGTACATCACTTGAAGTTATCTGAGGAGAAATGGGAATAAATTAACACCTTTGAGTTTGCCAATAAAACCTTAAAGTTATACAATAATTAAAATGAATAATAAATGATAATTTCATTTAAAGTTTTCCATATAAATAGAAGGAAAGGTTTGTAACTTTAAGCTTGTACATACAATTTAAGTTACTCAATAATCAAACTAATCTGCTTTAGAAGTAGAATCCAAAAATTAATTTATTATTTATCAGAGGCCCAATTCAAGGGGTACTCAAGTATCAATGATAAAGTCTTTAAAATGCATATACTTGTAAAAACAAGTAGAGTATAGGTTTATTTCGTATTTTATATTGCATTTTAAAATTTGTATTTATTTCAAAACTTTCTTAAAATGTAATTTTTAAAACTTTTCTTTTCTTCTCTGTTAGGGATGTTAACCTACTTCCTCCTGCTATACATATAAAAACAAAGTAAAACAAAACCACCAACCAAAATAAAAAAAAAATAAAAAAAAACCTTGAGGTAAAATTATTAATTAGGTTGAAATAATCACCAAGAAGTTTATTTGAACAAAAGGGGGAAAACTAAAACATTTTGGAACTAACTAAATTATCATTATTTCCATAAAACAAAACTGAAAAACAGTAACCAAAAAAAGCTTACAACAAAATTCAATTTTTGTTTACTAAGTTTTCCCCTTGCTTTGAAACACTATGTTAAAAGTAATTAATAAATGTTTTATTACTGCTAAATATTCTAAATTAATTTAGATATTTTTCTGTGTAGCACTTTATTTAGCCATCACAAATCAATTTTACAATAATTACAGTGCCTTAAAAGATTTTCCTATAATTATAGCCTTCACAAATCTTCATTCTATTATCTCTGTAACTTTCCTGCATAAAGTTCATTAGTAGACTAAGTTGCTGAATCAAATCTGTGCAAAGTTAGTAAAACAGAGGTCTTCTACTATAAACATAAGCCAATATAAATGCACATATTTTACAATATTAAAAGAATAGCACTGGCTCCATGCTACCTATAGCTATGTTGCATTGTCCTGTAGAAGATAAACTCTGAAGTTAACTTTTGTTCCCAAGTCAGTGGAATAAAGGTCACTGAAGTAAATGCAATACATACATTTCTCCTCAGTTCCCACTGCCATCAGATATGTGGCACATTAGCTGTTAAAATGGAACCTGCTATAAATTATGGCCAAATGATATTTTTTTTTAGTTTTGAAAGGGGGTTGGGGGAAGCAAAACTCTGTAACTGTTCCTCACCAGACAAGAGCCTTAGATCTTGTACTTCGGCCTTTGGTTTTATTTCCTTCAGGTGAATTAGAAGCATTTGCCTTATGAGTTTTCTTATGATGTTCAAGGTAAGTCTTTTTTGCAAATGCCTTTCCACACTTATTGCATCTGTGAAGAGAAAAGTTTTTTGTGACTTTTACTTCAATGCCAACATCAGCTACTTCATACTTTTTGTTGGGAGAATTAGAAGTTCCATCATGTTTTGAATCGTTTTGCTTCGCTTCATCCCTTGGAGGGCCTCTTTTTGCCACTTTATTTAGAACAAAATCAATGGGCTTTTTTATAGCTCTGATCTCTAAACTGGCTGTGATTTTCCCAAGATAACGTGATGATTTTTTGTGAACAACAGTTATGTGCCTTATCACATCACGTTTCCGACGCGTTTCGTAAGTGCAAAGTGGACACTTATAAAATTTAACATAAATGTTATTTCCATCTGTGTGCAACTCAATGTGTTTAGTTAAGTTCTGTTTGGAAGTAAATTGGCGTTTACAAAGTTTACAGTAAAGCTGCTTGAAGTCAAAGCCAGCTGAAAGTTTTGGTTTCCTGGTTTTTTGCTGGCCACCTGCAGCAGAAGGACTCGTTGATTTAGGGCTGTCCGAGTCTTGCTTAACTTTATTTTTCTGTGCTGCCGGTGTGTTCTTTTTCTCATTTGAATGATTTGTTCCCTTTAATTCATTCTGCGGAGAATGGGTAATAGAAGGGGGTGAAGATTCTACAGAGTCTGATGGTTCAACTTTTACTTTTATTTCTGTGCTGTTGGCAGTATTATTAGGGCCTTTCTCTCTTTTAGAGTTTGTTCCAGAAAGAGTTATCTTGTGGACAATTTGCATATGTCTTTTAAGCATTATTTGTGAACTATATTTCCTCTTGCAAAGAAGGCATTTGCATGCAGTTAAATTGTATTCAGCCTTTGAAGAAGACTTTTGTTTCCGAGTCTTAAAAGATTTTTTAGGAGAAACAGTATCCAGGAACAAAGGCTGCCCAGGCTTTGTAGCTATATCAGGAGTAATTGAATCCCTCCTCAGTCCTCTATGAACTTCATCAAAATGCCTCCTTACATTTGCTTTTGTAGCAAATGATTTATAACATACTGGACAACTCCTACTCAATGTTACTAGAACATTCTTACTGCGCCCTTTAGTAGAGGACTGGTTTGGATTCTTTCGTGTTTCAATATACTTCTTTAGTTCTTCCATCTTTTTTTTGTGTACTTTTCTAATGTGACGACGAACACCACGTCTGGAATTGAATTCTTTTCTACAAAGACAACAAATCAACTGGTGGCCAAAATCAGAATTATCAGAAGTTTCCAAATCAGTGTGTGATTCCTGAGGCTGTTCATCAGAAGCTGGTGTTGCTTCATTCACAACTGTTTCTACAGGAGGAGGTTCTTCAATTTCTACTTCTGTGTCTGGAACTGGGGTTGTTTTGGACTGTTCAATGTTAGGTTCTTGCATCTGAACTTGAGTGTGATCTGGAGAATTACTTGTCTCAGTGACCTCAGCTGGATTATTAGTCCTCGAAATATACTGAAATACTGCATTCTGATTAGTTTCTATAGGTTCTAGCCTAATAATATATTCTCGCTTGTCCACGCTTGGATAAATGGCTTCTAGGAGATCGTTTATGGCTTGGCTTTGTTTATCATTTACATCAGGAAGGTCTGTTAAAACAAAAACACCATTTTAGGTTTGTTCTAGTTCATATTTTTAAAAACAATATGAACACCTGCAAAAATGTTTATTAAATCACCTGGTCCTTTTTAGTCTTTATAAGAATCCCCAATATCTTATAAAAGTACAACCAGTAAATTAATTCACCTTTAATTTAAATTACCAATTCAACACAAACATGCAACTTTCTCGTAATAGATAGTTTTATGTAATACTTGTTTCCACTTTTGAGGATATAATTATTCTACTCTAAGTTTAAATTATGTTAATCTGTGGAAAGAGAGAAACATGAGATTAAGTGATTTGCCCAGGAAGACAGATCTAGAAAGTGAAAGAGGCCACATTTGAACATAGACCTTCCTGGCGTAGCACTATATTCATTACAATACATTGTTTCCATCAATTTAAATTATATAAGCCAAAAAAAATTTCTCTGAACAACATATGTCAAACTTTATACTTTGTGAGCAACCAATCAATAAGCATTTTAAGTGCTTACTAAGTGTCAGGTACTACCTTAGTCTGGAATATTTAAACAGTATTTCAAGAACAAAGGTCAATTAGCAAAATATAGCATAGCCGAAATACTATAATTTTAAAAGAAATGTTTAAAGTATATAAATTAAAATGAAAAGAACATCCATTAAAGTAATTTAAGATTAAAAAATGCATTTTAATTATGGCAAACCAAACAATTATGCAGTATATCATGCAAAATGAATTTTAAAATTGAGAGGAAATTTGAGAGTACATGAACATGTTATGAATTGTAGTCAAAATTTATTAGAATCAGTACTAACCCTGTCTATTGAACATATGACTAACACACAGCTACTGGTGATTATTCCAGAAATATAGCTAGTTTTGTTTAGTTGATGCATGAATTCCCCACAAGCAGGTGATAAAATATACTTGTAAAAAAATTGTCAAGTGGGCCATTAAAAACAAGACATTGATTTAGCTTGTTTATAAATACCAGTCACCCCCAAGCCTGGTTGTGAATATTAAATCAACAATTCAAGCTAACATATAGCATTTACTATGGGTCAGGCACTATGCTAAACACTAAAATTATTTTCTCATTTGATTCCCCAACAATCCTGGTAGGTCAATGCTATTATTATCCCCATTTTACAGATGAGGAAATTAAGGCAAATGAGTTAAGTGACTTGTCCAAGATCACACAGTTAATATATGAGGCTACATTTGAACTCAAGTCTTAAGGACTCCAAGCCCAGTCCTCTATCCATTATGCCATCTAACTATCCCAAAGTAAAGCTTACAAATCCCATTTTTATTCTTGTAGCTATTATTTCCTTCTCTAATATCTACACCTGTATAATGGATAAGGCGGTTAATTGCAAATATGATAATATTCCTTCTTTTGGAATGAGTACTGCCAACTAAAAGCATACATTTAAACTGGGTAGATTCCTAATTAATTTTATTCTCTAGACTGGTCTAATTAATTTTATTCTCTAGACTGGTCCAAAGATATATTATCTTGCCATTAACAAAAATAACAATTTTAAAAAAATCTAAATAATCAACTCAGCATTGTGCTTTTTAATTTAAAAGAAATTAATTTACTTTGGTCATAAAATAAGGAGATATAGGGCAGAAGTTTTTCCAGTCTAAGAAATTCCTCTTCATATATTCTACTCTCCAGCTGACCTAAGCTATTTAATATATCCCTAATTCATCTCATTCTGTACTGCTTCCTTCCTTTGTTCCCACCATTCCCGCCCCCCCCCCCGTCTCAAAGGAATTCCATCCTTCCCAACACTGAATTATTGAAATTCTGCCCAATCTGAGAATGTCCAATTCTTCCATGATACTTTATCTAATCTTTTCAGCTAAAAGTAATATTTCCCTCTTCACTTATATCATTAAACTTTATAATCTTTATTATATTCTAACTTATATTTGTTTGTCTCACATTCCTAAATAAACTGTAAATTCATTGATAACAGGGATAAAAAGTTTTCTTCATCTTTGGACCTTGAACTTAATGTTCACTGAATTTATTTTTCTCTATGTTCTATAGTACACTTTAAAACCACAGTGAACTGAATCAATCAACTAACATTTATTAAGCTCTTATTACATTTAAATCACTATGCTAAACACTAAGTAAGGCAAAAATGGTTCCTTCCACAAGTAATTAGCATTCTAATAGAGGTGACAGAATATATGATATAGTGGAACCCCATTACAGAGGAACCAATCTACTGGAAAAAACAAGAAAGGTATAGGATCAAGAATACATGTGGAAGAATTAGTCTTGACAAGAAGAATGACCTCTTCGTTAGAGGCGAAAGAAGACAGTGAAGACTAATGCAGAGGAATGTCGAAATGAAGACGAGAAAAAAAGAGCTCTTGACAAGTAATGTCACTTTTTTCAGTGAAATATGAGATAAGGTCCTCAGCTAGGATGGGGGAAGGGAAAAATACCATGGAATGCTTGAGGAGACACAAGAAGACTGGAAACAATCACTGGGGTGAGTAGGACAGAGAACCAATTAAAGAATACTGTCTTGCTGCAATGAATGCCCCCAGGTGAAGTTAACATAACTTACAATGAACCAAATCAATATTTCCTTCAACTGTTACGCAGTACATGAATAGAAATGGAAAGATGGTGGAAATAATCCAAGGCTGGATTTTGGCAAGTTATGATTAATGGTAAGACAAAGGATGAAGTGATTCAAGAAAAGAAATTAGTATGAGTTTATTTGGTTTATCAAAGGATGAATACTGAGAAAGGAGGGTACATAACCAGTGCAGAAGTAATGGACTGAGAAACTAGTATGGAAGTCCCAATGAATATAAAGAAAGACATATGGAAAGACCAATAAAATATTATGATCAGATAAAGTAATTTTGGAGTTCATGACCATAGAAGTGGAAAATTTTAAGTGATGACAAGATCCAAGTATGACTGTGTAGATAAGGCAGAGCAGAATAGTAAAAAGCCACAAAAAATGAATAGAATGAGGAACCAGAAAGTTAAGAATATTTGAGGGAACATCAATACGTATGTAAATTTTATTTCACTCACAAAATACAAAATTAAAAAAATAATTCAGTCAACTGCTAATGTGGTAACCTTTTTATCAAAAAAAAAAAAAAAACCCTTCTCTAAGTTCAATACACTAAAGATCCACAAAGTAATAAATTCCAGAATATTAAATAATGAAAATTATCTTCCAAGTTAACTATAACTTTAATAAAACATTATAAATATTTAAAATAAAATATTTAAAAGAATACATTTATTCTTTAAAGCACAAACTAATACCACTGAGATGTCAACTCAATCCTGAGAAATTCCTAGATTTTGTCAATTAAAAAGCTAATTGTTTAAAACTGAGTATTCTTATAAATTTCTATATTTTTAAATTAATCCACAGTGATTTAATTCTTGCAATTACATTATCCATCATTTGGCAAATGCAACTACAAGCAAAAATACTGAATTTTATACACAGACCAAAATTTTTTAACAAAGATTCATAAAAAATTAGCTGCTTTGAAATCAAGATACATATCTCTTACAAGCAAACAAAAATAAAACACAAGAGGAAGCAAAGCAAAAGCTAAACAAAGAATGCATTTTAAGTGGCCACTAATTCCTTTTTCCTTCCTTGACTCAATACCTATTAATTCATCATCTAGCTCCTATTATGTTTACCTTTCTCTGATAAAGGGATTCTATCCTATATAGCAAATCATCCTATATAGAGGAAAATGTGTGAAAAAAGAAGAGCAATTTTTAAAAATCATATTTAAGGCAGCATTAAAAAAAGAAAAACAAATCCTGAATCTAGAGTTCATTTAGACATCATTCATAAACATACATACATAGATAACATGTATGTATACACACACACACTCACACACTCACTTTTTTCACTCCCCTCTCTCATATATAAAATTTTAATGCAAATATATTGGAAGGAAAGCATGTACAAGATTCAATGTAGTATAAAAAGAAAAAGCCAGAATTAAAATCTAGAACACCTGTGTAGGAGCACTGCCTCTGATATACAGAGGCTACACCAAGATAAGCAAATCATTTAACCCTCTGAGTGCCTCAGGCAACTCTGAAAAGACCAAATTATAGATGAGCTGCTGATTTGCACCAATGGAAAAATTTCACACAATGTTATTTAAATCAAGTGGATTCTACTTATCAAAAAAACTAATCTGATAATTGGGGGAAAACAAATTGAGATAGCAATTTATTTTATTATCCATTATTATTGAAATCATTTGTAATTTCAAGCTAATAATATTTTAATACACAAAACTATCAGGGTATGAACAACTAAAATGCATAAAGGAAGATTTTAGTGAAAGAAACTTACTGTCATCCATCTGGAGACTTGGAGGGCAGTAGAATTTTTTATGAGTAATTAAATTGGGTAATCCTCTGAAGAGACTGCGACATAATTTACACTCAAAAATTGTGTCCACATCTCTTAATAAAATGTGTTTTAGTTGTTTAGTTCCTGGGGGAAGAAAGAAAAATGAAATTTAAATACACACCTCAAAACTAGGTAAGAAATGATGATAAATAAAAAATGAAATATTACATGAAACCAAAAATAAATACAGGCACAATATTATGAGGGTCATATTATTTAAGTCCTATGCAAAACTATACTCTTCGATCAGTTATATAGATGACTTCTAAAAGTTAAGGCTTCTATCCTGGTTATGATTTACTTGCCAGGAGGTACCAAGAGGCTCTGGAGATATTAGAAAATCTATCATTCAAATACTGTATCAAAAGGATAAAACCAAATGGGCCATACATCTTGGGGGCTTTGGGTTATTTTTAGTTTAAATAAGAATAAATGAGGATAGCAAAAGTGAGCCTTCCGTCATCCCCCTGACACTATGGTTCTTGGAACAGACAAGTTGACAGATAATTTGTTTTTGAAACTCTAAACTAATTTATGAACTCAGCTCCCTCAACATAAAAATTCAAATACTAACCTACTTTATACAGATGCTATAAAAGAAAACTACAATCATCCTAACATATTACATCTAGGGCTAAGTCTTAAAATATTTTGATTCTAGGCAAATAAGTATTTTCTATAGTGTATACAAGCATTTTCAAAGATTATCAATGGAATATATTTTTGCTATAATTCTCATCAAACTTATATTTCTTATAGAACAAAATAGAATCACAAGCTTGTGGCTGCATTAAAAACACCCCAGTACTGACATCAAAACGCTTTAAAAATCACTAGCTATTCCTAAATAGATGATTAGTTACATTTCTATTATTAGTAGCAATGCCTAATGTTAAAAGATCCAGTACAGTAAAATTAGTGTATCTTAACTGGAAAGATGTCATTAACAATCATCTAAATCTAAGAGTTTTTAACCTTAATGAGTAAAATAAAATACATAGGAATACAAAGGAAAGCAATTCTACTTAAATTTTCATCAATTTTTTTTTCTCAAATTAAGACCTCTTGGAGGGAGGGGGACCCACATGTGCAAGAATGTTTGTGGCAGCCCTTTTTGTGGTGGCTAGAAACTGGAAACTGAATGGATGCCCATCAATTGGAGAGTGGCTGAATAAATTATGGTATATGAATGTTATGGAACATTATTGTTCTGTAAGAAACAACCAGCAGGACAATTTCAGGGAGGCCTGGAGAGACTTTGCATGAACTGATGCTGAGTGAAATCAGCAGAGCCAGGAGATCATTGTACACAGCAACAACAATATTACATGATGATCAATTCTGATGGACATGGCTCTCTGCAACAAAGAATTGCCTCAAACCACTTCCAATTGTTCACTGAAGAAGACCATATACACCCAGAAAGAGGGATATAAAATATGGACCACAACATAACATTTTCATGCTCTCTATTGAGGTTTGCTTGCATTGTGTTTCCTTTCTCTGATTTTCTTTCTTTTTTTTTTTCTTGTAGATAGGATTTTTCTTGCACAACTTGTCAAGTATTTCAACATTATTAACATGTAGTGGACTTCCTGCCATCTAGGGGAGGGGAGGGGACTGGGGGTAAAATTTGTAATGGAAAGCTTGTAAAGATCAATGCTGGGGAACTACCCATACATATGTTATACAAATAAAAAGCTTTAATAAAAAAAAAATTAAGACCTCTTGCTATAATCTTAATTCCTCTTTATTCAAATGAAGAAAGTGAGGCCTAGAAAAAAATTAACGTTAAACAACTAGAGAGTGGGATAATAGACATTCAGATCTCTGATTCTTAGTCTAGTTTATTTCCTAGAAAGTAAGCTATGTTTACTTCCAAATTCTGGCATAAATTAGTGAAAAGATCTAAGAAATTATGGGATCACTTTGCATTATATTTATCTATAAATAAGGAAAACAAAATAACATCTCCTATATAATTCAATTGGAATGCAGGGGTACAAATAAAAATACATGAGATGTGTTTTGAGTCTTTAGATAAAGATATTGCATAAATATAGAATTAAGGCTCAAGAAAGGTAAGATGGAATAAAACTGAAAAGATCTCTCTGACTACAAATTCCTTGCTTGATCCCTTGTTAGACTATCTCTCCATGAATTCTGAAGCATGAATTTAGAAAGAGGATTCCAAACTCCTAATCTGTATCTAAACCAAACTACATATCTTCATTACCATAAATATTATTCTTATATGTTCCCATTTGAATGCCTTTGGTTTCCCCCTCTGACTGGCTCATGCTAAGAGTCAAAAATGCTCTGATTATGCAGCTGAGGACTGGAAGAATTCTCCCTGTAAGAGGGGAATCATATCACATTCCCAACTCAAAACTGAAATAAGACTAGACTTCTAGAAGAAATCACAAAGTTTAGTTTGATCTTTTTTTTAAGTAAAGAGATTTTTAAATTATATAAATGTTAGGATTTATATAATTACATAAATGTAAACCAGAATCAGGTTTAAAGAATGGCACACTGCAAATTGGAAAACATAAAAATAATTTTAGCATATGTACAAATAATATAGAGATATTTAATTTACGCAAAAAATGACTATATCTCTAGGTGGAAAGTTTCCGACCTTTCATTTCCCCAAAAGATAATCTTAAACCTAGCAAAAAAGAATTATAATTCAAGTTTTAATTTGACTCTTAACTATAAAGCTGATCATTGAAAAGCACAATGAATTTCATACCAAGAAACAAATATCTGTATTTTCTAATGATTTTGTTATGCTCATTATTAAATAGAAAGTTAGCCAAACAATATGTTTTTTTTTGTTTTTTTTTGGTTACTTTTTTTTTTTTTGTTACTTGTTACTTTAATCAGCAAACTGGAGTTTTGAAGACCAACTTTAGAAATGATCTAAGTTGAATTTTACATTGTGGTGGGGCTTAGTTTTAAATATTTTGTAAATTTTGAAATACTACAGAAACATGTTATTATTTTTCAAGTAAAGAAGCAGTTGCTATTATCTACTTCATCATAAAAATTGAAAACAAGTATATATGTACACACAAAGGGAATGACTATAAATATAAATATAAATGACTTCTTTGGTATATATTTATAAATGTATGTTCATTATATGTCATATGTAATCATCATATATGTATATATATATACATATTTATGAATTTCTAGTCATTCTCTTACTTGGTGGCAATCATTTGAGTTAATTGTCTTTCAAGATATAATATCTGTATGAACTGAGCTAATGTTTTCTGATGCTATTTAAGAATTAATATTTTTATATAAACCAGTTCAACCACAGATAGAGCTCTGATACATAAGCTCCCAGAACCACATCCTTGATTTCTCTGTATCGCTACATGACAGCAACAATATATATAGGTAATGCATGACAACAATCAGAAGATCTTTCCAAGAAAAAATTCATGGACCAGTCTTATATTATCAGGCTCATAATCTGACATAACACTTATAATAAGTGTTTTCTGCTTTATTTCTTTATATCTCATATCTGACATGTTGCTGAGACATACAGTAGAATTCATTTGACATCTTTCAGTTATTATGGCTTCAACAATAACAATTTTTTAATTGGTATGCTACTTGGTCTGTTATATACTTACACATGACCTCCATCTTCTTTAAGAGGCTTGTTAAGCCACAGAATGATATAATGACATTGCTAAGGAATGTATAAATCCTTTTCTCATGCCCTTGTGAGCTTCTACTTTCACAGAACAGTATAAAAGATATTCTTAAAGTGATCATCCTTAAAACTTAAGTAAATATTCCAAGAGATGCAGAGTAGAATAAAAGCATAACAAATGATTAAAAATGTATCCTATAACTAATATATAGATATATTTTTCAAAAATCATATTGGACAAACTATCTCTTATTCAATAAACTTTTATATAAAAATGTTAAGAGATCGTCCTCAGATGAAGTACATTCTAAGGTCAGTTTTTAACACAAAAAGGTTTCTCCTACATAAATGTATTCCAAGTGTATTAAAGTAGTATACAATATTTCGAAGACAGAAGGTAAGAGGCCCAGTCATGCTGGGCAAGAGCAGCAAAATAGACACATTTTATTCCAAAGGCAATAAAAGCTTACTATACATAATGACAAGTGTCTGAATCCATTAGAAAATGTTTGAAAGTTTAATAACAACAAAAAAAGGTGTAACTGAAAGAGCAATAGACTAGAAAGCCAGCAAGTCCTAGCTCTGTGCTTACCTTTAGCAACTTACTTTACCTCTCAGAGCCTCAGTTTCCTCTTCACTAAAATAGGAATAATACCTGGCCTGCCTACTATAGTGTTATAGGGAGAATCAAAAGACAGCACATAGTAGGTACTACTTAAATGTTTAAATGAAAGTAAATAAATGTTTATCCAAGTAGTGTTAAGGCAGTAGGCGAAGCACTGTGATAAAAATGAGGTCATAAAAATACCTTATAAATTTGGATTTTGAACAACTTTTACAGATACCTCATTGCGTAAGGAAATAAGGATTCACTGGACCCATTACAGCAGTGACATCCTCCTCCCCTCCACAGAAAACAAAGAATGATTCTGATAAGATAGCATGAAACAATTCTACTCAATTAGACTGAGTTTCTTGAGGCCAAACTCTTCTTGCCTTTCTATTCCTAGTACCACAGTGCCTGGCACACAGCAGGTACTTAATGCTTGCTGACTATTAAGAGAATAAAATATTTTGATGTGCAGTCTTAATTTAAATTTTTGTTTAAAACACTGGTAAAAGTTATCTTAAATGGCTTGTTCCTATGGGGATAGTAACTCTTTCAAAAATCAATCTTTCAGCCAAATTTGACAAAATTTTATTATTTGATAGGTATGGAGCATAGTGCTAGGCACTGGAAGAGATACAATTTAAAAGAACTTAACTGGTCTCTGCCTTATGCCTGTTACAAGTGAATAGATACATAGATAAAACTAACTACAAAATAATATTCAAGGAACATAAATATTATAGAAAAAATATACAAAAGAAATACAATGAAAGGATGAAAATATTATAGACAAGCAGGGGAATATCTGTACAAAGAGGAACTTATGAAAGACTTCATGGATTCAGCGGAAGCAAATACTAAATGAGATGTCATTGTTTCTAAATTTCAATACCTACCTACCTAGTCAACAGTTAAATTTCCTCAGATTTCAAATCAGGAAGGAAAAAAGTTTACATCTCTACAAAGAAAACTAGTCCCTCCTTACTGAAGAAAAGATAGGTGTATCTTCCTTTAGAGTTTTTTGGGTGCTTTATCTGGGGAAGGGAGTGCTACATAATAAAAGGACAGAACTGAAAATGGCAAGAAAAATTAAATCATTTTTCTGATTAAATGAACAGTAGGAAAAGTCAGAGAAGACTATTCATTAGCCAAGATTTCTAATCTTTTTTTTCATGGATCTTTTTGGCAGTCAGATAAAACCTGAGAACCCTTTTTGATTTTAAATGCAAAGAATAAAATACATAAGAATACAAAGGAAACCAACTACACTTAAATAAAGATAAAATATTTTTTTAATCAATTGCTCCCTGAATCCCAGCTTAAGAACCTGGCAGATATATTAGAATGATGGCAGATGAAGACTGATAAATGAAAATTAGCAAACTGACTTGAATTTGATTAAATGAATTACCAATATTATTGTAACCTAAGCCCTTTAAGAACTCAAATATTTGAAATGGTTAAACATCAGTCAGGAAAATATAAGATTATACTAAAGCCTTTCTTTTCTTTAAAAGTTAACTTCAAAGGTATAATCCTTTAATTGGGGTTATTGACCTGCAGTCTGTGAATTTTTCATATATGTATATATATATATGCATACATACATATATATATATATATACACACATATGGAGGCATGTATATACACATATATATTAGCATTGTTTTTATATAAGTACATACATACAAATGTATACTAAAAACTATTTCAATATAATTGGTTACTATGTAATTTATGTACTTTATTGTAAACATTTAACAACATTATTCTATGAAAGGGTCAGACTACCAAATGGGTCTTTGATCCAAAAAAGATTAAAACGCTCTACTTCAAATGTACATTTAATGTCTAATTTTTTGTTCTGAAGCTTAAAAATGCTATTTTTGTTTTTAGATAAAGAAAAAGCAGTTTTATCACTATCTCAAGTAAAGCACACACCTACAACATAAAGGACTGGTTCGGACCACAAAGTCATGACACCTCCTTATGTCTGCTTACCCTAAGAACAAGTTTCTGTTCTTTAAAGTGGTGAAAATCTCTTGCAAGTTGAATCTGCAAACCTAAACTTAAAGTAATGACAATAGCAAACATCACAGTTACTCTCTTCATTCTTCCCTACCATACTGCTTTTAAAATTTAAAAAAAAAAGTTACTTGTTGCTTTATTGAGCTTAATCTTCTAATGGACTTATAAAAAAGAATTTTTATCCATACTACCTTAAAAACAAGTTATAATGCCTCAAATTATTCATTTTTACCTATTCCTAAGACAGCAATAAAAATACTTTTTCAAGGTCATCTTTCCTAAAGGCTTTTGAACCAGACCTAGGAATCAACCCTAAAATACAAAAATGTGTTTTTGGATCGATTCCTGGGTTGGTTTTGGAGCTAGATTTTTTTTTCCTCTTTGAAAGGTGAAAAATGCAAAAAAAAAAAAAAAAAAGGAAAAAAGACAGTACATATGATATCATTATTATAAAGAAATGGTTTTCAACCTCAAATCAAGAATTAGAGTTATTAAGGGATCTTCTGAAAATGCTCAAAGTAAGAAGTAGGCATATATGACCACAACTGCCTCAAAGGCCTTTTAACTCTCTTCCACTACTCCTGAAGTATATGCAGAGCTCAAAGCCAAGCTACAACAAATGTGATAGCAGCTTTAAAAAAAAAAAAAAAAA
>JAJPUD010018445.1:0-28689 GCA_023553655.1 Myrmecobius fasciatus | reverse complement strand
GACCACTTCTCTGCATGATGCTTCCCCCTAAGTTACTACTTATACTGAGATGTTTGCCTCAATTACATTTGTTATCATCCTCTTTCACCTTGTGCTCACCAGATTCAAACCCTTCAGCAATTCCTGTGATTCTACTCTCTGCTGTCTAGTGCCTCCTATTCTTATTACTTCTGGAGACAAGAAACAAAAAACAAAAACAAAAAATAACCCATCACTATCTGTCTTTTCTTTTTTAAATAATGCTCCCTTCTCCATACATTCCTTATATATCATCTTAACTCCTTCCATAGCTTTCTTTCCTTTTCCTCCTATTTCTAGATTCAGTTCAATTCAATGAGCATTTATTGTATTAGCTATGTGCAAGGAAATACATTAAGAACCAGATACATAAGGACAAAAAGAAGATAGTCCCTGTAGCAAAGGAGCTAACATCCCCCTGGGGGTGGGATCCAAAATGTGAAGAGCAAAGTAAATGCAAGTTAATTCAAGAAAAAGAAGCCCACAAAAAAGTAGAGAAACAAGAGAAGCCTTCTTGGAGAAGGTGGAACTTGAGCTGAGTCTAGAAGAATGACAAGGTTTCAGAGATGAAATGACATTATGATTTAGGGAAAGAATCATTATTTATATAATTTCATTATTCATTAACTTATTTATTTTGGCCATAAGAGAATCACAGTATTTCAGATTTGGAAAAGACTTCAGAATCATCTAGTTGAATACAGACCTGAGCAATAATTATTTCTATGTAAAAAACATGAATGCTTTCTTCAGGAAAAGAAATTATATAGATACTGAATTTGGTTGTATTTAATCAGATGGAAAAAAACTCCTCATTCAGACTCATCTCTAAATCAGCTATCTGTGTACAGTCAAACCACCAACTTGCTAGAGCAAATATCAGAATTAATTTAAGACTAGATGAAAGAATAATAAAAGATATATGTGGCAAGCAATTAAAATACCTCAATCCTGACCCATTTAAACAAGTTATCTATAATTAAAAATGGATAATGAACAATAGGAATGACATCAATACCAATTATTATAATTTCATGAAGAAGTTGAACCAGTGCAAATTCATTATCATTATAAAGCTACCAAAAACATCTTAGTCAGCAAATACTGGATTGAATTGCTAAGTGGAGATGATGATGAAAATCAATACTATTTGAAAATATAAAGTTATTTGTAAAACTCTTACAAAGAAAGAAAATGGATTGTTATGAACAGTGTCACCCTATAAAACAGAAGATACAACTAGTTTTTTAAAGCTTACCAAGAGATTTAGGTAAATAGAGTCACCCTAAAACCATTTCATGATGGAAATATAAAACAAATTCTGGGGCATTATGGCATATGACTTTCTAGTGAGGAGGCTGAGGCTGGTAGTCAATAGTCAGTCAATACTCAAGAAATACTTATTAAGTACCTTCTATGTAACAGGCACTGCACTAAGTTCTTGAGATTAAACAAAAAGACTGTCTCTATTTTCTAAGAGTTTATAATCATGGGGGCCAGGAAGATACCCAACATTTGGGGAATGATGGAGAAGCCAAAGAAGTTCAAATGAGTGCTACTGGGCAGAAAATGAGAAAATGTCAGTCCTATTCCATCTCTATAAATAGAGAAATTCATAACTCCATCTTTCAATCAGATTAGCAGAGGGTAAACATAAGTTTTGAGTTACAAGGCTGATTGGATTTTACTAGATGAGCATTTCCATGATGAGTTTACTGGGGCCATGGAAGAGAAGCCAAAGAAGTCTAAAATGCCACAGAAGTCAAAGAAGTAAAAATTGAATAAGCTGAGAAATGAGGAGCTATCTGGTAGATCACTTGGGTTTGGGAGTTCTGAAGTGCAGTAGTGCTAAAGCTGATTGGGTATCTGCATTAAGTTCAGCAATGATATGCTGAGCCCTCTAGAGAAAAAAGTCACCAGGGAGCCTAAGGATGGGAAAATTAGCTTAGATCAGAAAAACACAGTAGGTCAAAGTTTCCCTCCTGTTCAGTTTTATGATAAAGATGCTGAGTAACCATTGTACTTTCAACCAGAACAAGACAGGGAGACTCAGAAGGAAGAAAAGAAAGAAAGAAGGAAGGAAGGGAAGGAGGAAGGAAGCAAGGGAGGAAGGAAGGAAGAAAGAAGGAAAAGAAGGAAGAAGGAAAAGAAGGTAGAAGGAAGGAAGGAAAGAGGAAAAGAAGGAAGGAAGGAGGGATGGAGAGAGGGAGGGAAGGAAAGAAGAAAGGAAAGAAGAGAGAGAGGGAAGGAAAGAAGAAAGGAAGGAAGAGAGAGAGAGGGAAAAGGAAGGGAGAAGACAAAATTGTCAGGAATTTAGAATGTATCATGAAGGAAGGTAAATTATTTGAGGCCATGGGGAAAAACCTTGGACTTTATTAATTAAAAAAAAGATGACTATGAGAGCATCAACACATGATAATCTACATGCCTTCTTGACATTTGTGCAAGGTATTCATGATAATCTGAGTTAAGAGTTTTGGTATAGAGAACAGGCAGACTTTCACATGTTATATAACTTGGGGAAACATCTCTTCATCACTATAAACTGAGAAAGATGGAGACCATATTCTTACTATAGTTATTGTTATAGATCATGGAAAAAGAGATTGATTCCTCAAAACTAGATGCTACCTTAAAGAACCTCTCCCAACAACATTTCTCCCATTCATATATCAAAATCACTCAAGAAATCTCAAATGATATAACTGAGATAACCTGTATTATAATTTTCTAATCATAGATATCAGATGAAACACAAGAAGGCATATGCTCAAAACATATTTGCTTCTGTGAAAGATGAAATCCAGCACCGATTCTAAGTTGAAGTGGTATTCTTTTTGGATAATGAGGTCCTCAGAGTAAATCAGTTTTGCACATAACCTTGTGTCAGTTTCTTTTTAATCAATTAATTTTATTTTTAAAAAATAATAGAAAAAGAAAAAAAACAAAACAGAACATTGTCAAGTGCTCAGCAGAACATCAGAGAGGATTCAAAATATATAACAATAAATTACCAGTTCAAGAAAGAATATATACTAGTAGAAGAAATTATATTCATGAATATAATATTCATTATATTCATATAAGTCATCTTTTCTTTGCTTACTTGGAGATTATTCTTTTGTTCTCTGCTGCATAATTTTAAAATTTTATTCTTTTTTCACTTTTCATCCTTTGACTTCCCCAAAGCAGGCTATAATTAACCTCATATATGTTATATACATATACACAAACACACATATATACATACATCTGTATACACACAATTCCCCTCACACACATATATACATGTATGTACATTGTATGTACATGTGTGCACATACACAGCCACCCACATATTCACTCACGTATACATGTATCTATATACACACATACATAGAGCAATCTGCATAAATATCCACACATCCTCAGATACATATATACATATGCATATATAAATATACATCTAAAACAATATTAGTATGGCTGACATATAATGTAAATTTCTCTTTCGATTGAAACTTTAAGTTTAAATTTGTCTAAGATCAATGATTACTAGCTATATTTTTTTCTTAATAAATTCTATTCCTGATCCTTGTACTGTTCGTATACATTTCATCTTTCCTATCCTGTCTGACTCTGCTTTAATTTTGCTCCTTAACTTGCTTTGCTATTACTTACTTCCCCACACACATGGATCCCTCCCTTATCTTCTTCCCCAGTCATCCTGATCTATCTCTGGCCACTGGTCCCAGGTGACCTTGGAGGGGAAGGTAAGGCAGGTGACCTTGCACAGCCCTCTCTCACTTAAATCCAATTCATTTGCATGTCATGGCATCACCTCCCTATGTCATGCTTCTTTTTGAGATCAAAGGAAAAACAATAATCTTTGCTTTCCCCTGCCCCCATCTCTCCGCTCTTATTTCTTTATAGATTTTGGAGGATGCTAAAGTATTTGTGACATATCTATATGTATATATAGATATAGATATAGATATGTAAATATATCTATATCTATATATCTATATCTATATCTATCTATCTATATCTATCTATATATAATGATGTGGCTTGTTTAACTCATTTCCAGTGTGATTAAGTTTTCAGAACTACAATCCCCTCCCCCACAATGCCTCTGTGTCTATGCTTACATCTTATTTGTATAACATAATTACTATTTTTACCTTTTTCTAGGTGGTTTTGCTTTCTAGAGTCAGATCATACTCAACTCTGAACCAATCTTTCTTTTGAGCTGCCCAATTGCTGATGTCAATCTTAAATATAGGGTATATATTTCCATGTAGAAAACCCATACAATTTGTTCATGTTATGTTCCTTGAAATTAATCTTTGATATTGGCTCTTATATGTTAAATTTTCTATTGAATTCAGGTTTGATTGAAAGTCCTAAAAATCTACAGGTTTGTTGATTTTCTATTTTTTCATTCAATATTATGGATAATTTTGCTGTGTATGATATTTTTGGTTGCAGGCCTAGTTTTTTGATTGCTGGCATATATGATTCCAGAATCTGCAGTCTTTTATTGTAGCTGCTACTAAGTCCTGTGCAATTCTAATTGCAGCTACAGCATATTTGAATTGTGTTTTTCTTGTTTCTTGCAGAATTTTCTCTTTGATCTCAGGGTTTCAAAATTTGGCAATAATATTCCTATGTATTTTCCACAAAGAATCTTTTTGAGATGGTCATCAGTGGATTTTTTTTCCTATTTCTACTTTTCTGTCCTGTTCTTTCACTCAAGGTCAATTTTCTTGGATTATTTCTTGCATTATTGTGTCAAGGTTCTTTTTTTGATCACAGCTTTCAGGTAGTTTATTTATTCTTACATTTTCTTTTTTTGATCTTTTCTCCAGATCTGTTGATTTTCTGATATTTCATATTCTACTTTTTCATTCTTTATATTCTATTTGTTATTTCTTGGTCCCTTATAGCTTTACTGGCTTCCCCTTGCGCAACTCTAATTTTCAGAGTTATTTTCATCTTTACAACCCTGCATCTCCTTTTCTACTTAGTTAATTCTTTTTTTTCACAATCTTGTTTTTCTTGGATGGTTTTTTAAAATAGTTTTTTCCCAGTCTCTTTCACTTGATTTTTGAAGTCTTTTTGATTTCTTATATAAATTTTCTCTGGGCAGGAATACATTTAACATTACTCTTTGGCATAAAAGAGGCTTTTATTTTTTTACTTCAGTGTTCTCCTCTGTAGATGAACCCTGATCTTCCCTCTTCCCATAATAAGTTTCTATGGTTGGAGTCTTCTTTGCTGGCTCATTTAAAAAAATAATAAGAGATATTAGTGTAAGAATCCCTAATCTGGGGTGGGAAAATGGTGCTTCTAGCTTTATTCCAGTTTGGCCCTCTGACCTGGAACCCCAAACCAAAAATTCCACCCTCTTGCAAGTTCCTGGGGCCATCAACATCCCTGCCCCAGCTCCTCTGTACTCACAAGAGTGCTGGCTCCTTACTACTCAGGGCCTTGCATCTGCAGCACAGCTGCTCCTGTACATGAAACAGAATATCAAAGTAGATAACCCTCAAAAAATCATATGGCTCTTTTAATAATCTTAAATATGTTCTCCTCACCCAATATCTATCTTTTTAACACCAGTATTCTACTGACTATTTTTTATGATCACAAGAAATGGAACACAACAGGCTGTAGAGAACTGAAAAATGAATGTCATGTAATAAGAGATATCCCATTTAAAATAATCATAGGTAGAATAAAATACCTGAAAGTATACCTGCCAAGATAAACTCAGGGACTAAATGTAAATATAAAATGCTTTTTATACAAATAAAGTCACATTTAAATAATTGGAGAAGTATTAATTGTCCATGAGTGGACAGAGTTAATATAATAAAAATGACAATTCTATATAAACTAATCTAATCAACTTATTCAATACCATCCTAATTAAATTGTCAAAAAATTGTTGTATTGAGCTAGAAAAAAATAAAAAAATAATTTGGGAGAACAAAAGTTCAAGAATATCAAAAGAATTCATGAAAAAAAAATGTAAAGGAAGGAAGTTAACAGTACCAGATCTTAAACTATATTACAAAGCAGTAATTATCAAAACTCTCTGCTACTGGCTAAAAAATAGAAAGGTAAATTAGTGGAACAGAAAAAAACATGTAATATATGGTCTTAAATTATTATAGCAACCTTTTTTTGACAAATATGAAGATTTCAGCTTTGTTAAAAGAATTCAATAGTTAATAAAAGGTATTGGGAAAATTGGAAAGCAGTCTGGCATAAATTAGGTAAAGACTAATTTCTTCAACATTTACCAAAATAAAGTCAAAACTGATGCATACATAAAGATATCATAAGTTATTAAAACATGTAAGATATTATCTATCATACTTGTGGCATGAAAAGAAGTTACAAGTATATGAGAGTATTTGAGATGTAAAATGGATAATTTTGATTACATTAAATCAAAAAGTTTTTGTACAAATAAAAACAGCATGAAAGTAAAAAATTGGGGGGGGGAATTTTTACAGGAAGTTTTTCAGATAAGAGTCTCATATCTCAAATATATAGAGAACTTTGTCAAATTTATAAGAATATATCATTCCTCAATTAACAAATGGTCAATGGCTATGAACAAGAAATTTTTCAGTGAAGAAATCAAAAATAGATGTAGTCATATGAAAAAATGCTCTAAATCACTATTGATTAGAAAAATACAAATGAATACAACTTTGCAATCTCATTTTATATTTATAAGATTGATTAGAATGATAGAAGGGGAAAATGAAAAATGGAAGGAATGAGGGGGAAAATGGGACACAAATTCACTGTTGGTAGTAAACTATGAACTGATCCATCCATTTTATAGAGCAATATATAATGATCCCAAAGTGTTATAAACCTGTGTATACCATTTGACACAGCAATACCACTATTAAGTCTGTTTCCCAGGGTGATGAAAAATACCATAAGTTCTTAAATACTTTTAGCAGCTCTCTTTGTGGTAGCAAAGAGGTGGAAATTGAAAGGATGCCCATTAATGGGGGGAATGGCTAAGCAAATTGTGGTGTATAATTGTAATGTAAGAAATGATGAGCAGGTTGATGAAAAATGTGGAAAAAACATACATGAAATATTGAAGAGTGAAATGGCATACAGGCACAACAATATTATTAAAAATAATTGAACAAATAAGCTACCCTAAGTATTATAAATATTCAAATCAATTACAAAGGACCTATAAAGGAAGATGCTATTCACATCCAGAGAAGGAACTCATAAATAGAATTATGCATAATATGGTTATATGTGTATGTGTGTTTGTGTGTACATACATATATACATTGCATAACACACATTTTTATATGTGTGTGTGTGAAAGACAAAGAAAGACACATACAGAAAGAGAGAGAGAGAAAGAAAGAGAGAGAGAGAGAGAGAGAGAGAGAGAGAGAGAGAGAAATAATGGCCTTCTCTAATGTAGGTAGAAAAGGAAGGAGACAGTTCAGAACTTAAAAATGTAACAAAAAATTAATTTAATTTATAAATAAATAAATGTCACATAGAGGGAAATGGAGAAGTACATGGCATATACTTGCATTATCTGGCTATATTGTGTATCATATCATATAGTAAATAAGGCAATATAAAGAACAGTTAAGTATGAAAGCAGATAGAGCATCAGACCTAGAATCTAGAAGACCTAAATTTACCTCAGCCTCAGGCTTTTGAAATCAATTGAGCATTTTAGACACTTAGTAAATATTTGTTCAACTCAACCAGCACTGGATCAATCAATAAATTAGAGGAGATGCTAATTGTGATTAGTGATTGATATTGGGAAGAATTGACTAGAATAGGACTTGATCTTATACAATTACAAAGTTATACCTAATCCTCAGGGGAGTGGATACCTCTAGAATCCTGAAGGGAAAACATAGCCTTATCCTAGGAACCCAATTTGCCAATGAAAAAAGGAGCTGAGATGAAGACTCCAAAAACTTATAAGAGCTATGGAGATTTGGATTTTTAAATCATTGAAAGCAGCAAATTAGTCTCCACTGATTATAACCTTTGTCCTCCTAAATTCATTCAAAATGAGTGTAAACAACAGACAAGAATGAAAGTAAATAAGTAATGCTTGGACAAAATTCAATTTCCTCATTTTAAAAACCTCAAGTTTAAAAAGTAAAAAGGAGGTCATTTGTCAGAAAGGTCCTAAATTAACAACAACAACAAGAAAAGGTTGAATGATTTTTTTTCTGACAATGTTTATGGCAATAGACATGAAGGAAATCACTAGGGGAAAATATATCTATTAAGTGTCCTGCTCTAGAATAGAATGCTAGGTTTTAGAGGATTCAAAATAGGAAAACATGGATCTGAACAGTTCATAATGTTTAACCTCTCAGTTAATATAATGAAATAATTATAGCAGAGATGGATGGCAAGCAGGAAGACATATTAAGTTATTTTATCAGAGGCTGACTGAAGTGAGGAGCAAGAATAAAAAGCCAGGTTTCTGAAGAATATGTAGAAATGTTGTACAGATTACAGACAATGGGTTGACACCAGAGACCAGGATATGTAACAGATCATTGATTATTGATTATTGATAGGGAAGCACCAGGGTGGGAATGAAGGCCAGAGAGTTTATTTGGAATTTGTAGTACCCTTTTATTTTAACTATTTCTCAGACTAACGAGAAGACCTGAGCCTGGGGGTGGATAAACTGGGAAAAAAGTAATTGAGGGCCTTAGGCCATTTACTGAGCAAAGGGCAAATATAGAAGCAAGTACCATTGGTGTGGTTCTGACACCAGAAGTAGAATGGCGCTTCATTTACAAACTCTAACTCAGACTGAAGCTTGCAGCAGAAAATTAGGGCAGGGGGTGTATACCAAAGGGAGTCTTAAATTCTATTTTTCTGAACCTGCAGAACTTTCCAGCTGACTGGGAGTATCTGAATCCAGAATAAGCCTTTTAGAACTCCAATTAGAAACTTACAGTTATGTTGTTGAGATCCAAATCTAAGTCAGGAACTTGTAGAACTCAGACCAAGAAGGAAGCTCTCTCAATTTGCCTTAAATAAGACTGCTTTGGCTGGCAGTGACAGCTTGAAGGTTCTCCATGTCACCTATCCCTAGGATCCTTGAATAGCACAATATTCAATACAGGAGAAACTAGCAGTAGAGCAGAGTCAAGACATTGACCAGCTATTCACTCCAGAAGTACTCATGATCTTACCCTAATGAAAAGTTCAGAGTCATGAAGGTCACAAGAATGACCAAATATAACAAGAATCTCGCCATAAGAAGCTGTTGGCATGATTGAGATACGCAAAACACTAACCCAGAAGAGAATGACTCAAAACACATACAATCAAAGCCTCAAAGAAAACTTAGAAACAAATTTAACTAGAATTATGAAAATAAATGAAGCAATAATTTTTTTTGTTTATTTGTTTTTTTTCTTTTTTTTATTAAAGCTTTTTATGTTCAAAACATATGCATGGATAATTTTCTCCTCCTTCCCCTTACCTCCTCCTTTAGATGACAAGTAATCCAATACATTAAACATGCTAAAATATTTTAAATCCAATATATGTATACATATTTATACAATTATCTTGTTGCACAAGAAAAATTGGATCAAAAAGGGAAAAAATGAGAAAGAAAACTAAATGCAAGCAAACAATAAGAAAAAGAGTGAAAATGCTATGCTGTAATCCTCACTCAGTTCCCACAGTCTTCTCTCTGAGGGTACATGGCTCTCTTCATCACAAGATCATTAGAACTGGCCTCAATCAATTCATTGTTGAAGAGAACCATGTCCATGAGAATTGATCATCATATAGTCTTGCTGTTGCCATGTAAATGATCTCCTGGTTCTGCTGATTTCACTTATTATCACTTTATTCAAGTCACTCCAGATCTCTCTGAAATCATTCTGTTGGTCGTTTCTTACAGAACAATAATATTTCATGAATAATATTCATATACCATAATTTATTCAGCCACTCTCCAATTGATGGGCATCCACTCAGTTTCCAGTTTCTAGCCACTATAAAAAGGGCTGCCACAAACATTCTTGCACATGTGGGTCCCTTTCCTTCCTTTAAGATCTCTTTGGGATATAAGCCCAATAGAAACACCGCTGGGTCAAAGGGTATGCACAGTTTGATAACTTTTTGAGCATAGTTCCAAATTGCTCTCCAGAATGGTTGGATGCGTTCACAATTGCACCAACAATGCATCAGTGTCCCAGTTTTTCCACATCCCCTCCAACATTTGTCATTATCCTTTCCTGTAATCTTAGCCAATCTGAGAAGTGCGTAATGGTACCTCAGAGTTGTCTTAATTTGCATTTCTCTGATCAATGGTGCTTTAGAGCATTTTTTCATATGACTAGAAATAGTTTCAATTTCTTCATCTGAAAATTGTCTGCTCATATCCTTTGACCATTTATCAATTGGAGAGTGGCTTGAATTCTTATAAATTTGAATCAGTTCTCTATATATTTTAGAAATAAGGCCTTTATCAGAACTCTTGAATGTAATTTTTTCCCATTTTATTGCTTTCTTTCTAATCTTGTCAGCATTGGTTTTCTTTGTACAAAAGCTTTTTAACTTAATGTAATCAAAATTATTTATTTTTGTGTTCATTAAGAAACTCCAGTTCTTCTTTGGCCACAAATTCCTTCCTTCCCCACAGATTTGAGAGGTAAACTATCTTTTGTTTGTCTAATTTACTTATATTATCACTTTTTATGTCTAAATCATGAACCCCACACCAGGATTAGGGGTGCTTACACTGATACCTCTTATTAAAAAATGAACCTGCATAGAAACATACTGTGGAAACAGGGAAGAAAAGTTTTTCATCAGAGTAGGACACTGAAGTAAAAAAGCTTCTACTCCAAAGAGTAATGTGAAATGGCTTCCTGTCCAGAGAGAATTTATAGAAGAGATCAAAAAAGAATTTAGAAATCAAATGAGAGGCATTGAGGAAAAACTAAACTTCAAACCATTAAAGAAAAACAAGAAAATTAAGAAAAAATAAGTTAACCAACTAGAAAAGGATATATAGAGTCTCAAAGATGAAAATAACTGTTTGAAAATTAGAACTGGACATGGGGAAGACCAAGAAATAACAAAACATTATAAACAATGAAAAATAGAACAGAATGTGAAACATCTTATGAGAAAAACAACAGATCTAGAGAAAATATAAAAATAATTGGACTACCTGAAAGTTGTGACCAAAAAAGAACCTTCACACAATAATGCAAGAAATAATCCAAGAAAATTGTCCTGGAATAATAAAACATGAGGGGAAAGTGGAAATAGAAAAAAAAATCCATTGATCACCAACTCAAAAAGATACTTTGTGGAAAACACATAGAGGTTGTGGGGAGAAGTTAAGTAATAAGAAGGCAAGTTAGGAGCAGAATTAAAGCAAAGGATCATCAGGTATAGTAAAGATATTGTGTGTGTGTGTGTGTGTGTGTGTGTGTGTGTGTGTGTGTGTGTGAGGGTATGTGTGTGTATGTATATCTACATAAGTATATATAAATATATCCTTTCCTAACTATAGCCTGCTTGAAGGTGGTGGTAGGGGTTATGAAAGGGGAAAAAAAAATAAGTAAAACAGGTGCACAGTAAAGAACAAAATAAGAATTTACAAGGAAGTAAAGAAAAGATAGACATTTGTGAATATAATTTCTTTTATTTATATATGTACTTTCTTGAACTAGTATTGTTATATATTTTGAATCCTCCCTGATATTCTGCTGGGCACATGACTTTGTTTTCATTTGTTTTGTTTCTTTTTGTTTTGTATTCCTTTTCTTTGTCTTTTTTCTTATTCTATTTCTTTAAATAAAATTAATTTTTAAAAATAGAATTGGAACAAACAGAAGTTAGTAAGATCATGGAACAATAAGAAATATTAAAACAAAGTCAAAAATTTAAAAATAGACAATATACAATATTTCAGATAAAAAACCCCAACTCTACTATTAGGCCGATCAAAGATAGATAATTGAATTATACAAAAGCTATAACCAAAAAAAGCATAGATATCATATTTTTAAAATCATGAAAGAAAACTGCCCAGACCTTTTAGAATCACTAGACAGAAAGAAAACAAAAAGAATCTACCCTTCAGCTCTTGAAAGAAATAGCCAAATTTAAACTTCCAGGAACATTATAGCCAAAAATGCAGAGCTTTGAAGACAAAGAAAAGGTGGTATAAGTAGTAAGAAAGAAAAAAGTTCAAGTACCAAATGTTTTAAAGAATTAACATTAACATAATAACTGACTATGATTACCCAACTCCTGACAAAGAGATAATGTATTTAGAGTGTAGATTGAACCATATTTTTTGACTCGTGACTATAGGGAATTGTTTTGCTCGACTATGAATATTTGTTTCAGAGATTTTTGTTTTTCCTTATTTTTGAATGGGTTGGAGGGGCTGGAAGTGAGAAAAGTTAAAATTTAATTAACTGAAATAAATTAATTTTTAAAAAATATGATCTAAAAACCCTAAATGTCTGAATCAAAAGCAACTGTAAAGATAGGAAATACAAGTCAGAGTAACATGAATAAGACCAATTGCTTCTGATGCATCTTACAAACTCCATAGGTAGTGTGGCTGATAGTGTCTTAAGGAAATACTACCCTAGTAGGTTTAGGCTCTGATGATAGGGTAGGCTCTGTGTGATTTTGCTTTGATGTGGGAACTTGCATAATTTAAGAACTACATCAACAATTCTGGAAATTGAAAAATTATCCAATCCAAAGATCTGAAATACTAACATTTTCAATGTGGGACACTAACACTTCCAAAGTGGACAAAATCTTGTCCCTTTTCTGTTCTAAGCTAAGCTATCATTTTGGGCTCAATTCCATCTCTACAACAAAGAAAAGCTGTCTATTTCACATTTAATAGCCGGACACTGACCCCAGTGGAAACACGCACCATAAAAGTTTATGAGCTGCTGAAGCTTTTTGCTCCATTCTACAGCACAAGTCACACTTTGTGTGATCAGTGGTGCCCAGAATAACATATTTATTCTGCTGTTCGGAAATTTCATGCCCCCATAAAGATAAGCAGAAGTCAGCACATGGATAAACAGAACTCCAACTATAGACTATCTACTATGGACTATGAATAAATGATTATCAAAGGCCTGGGTAAATGATAGCAAAACCCAATGTAGATGGTCAATGACTCAGGTGACAGAGTATTATGAATTGACCTTAGGACCACAAATGAGCTCGAAGGCAGATATGATTTCAGGAAGGGAAGAACTTGGTCAGATATCTCTTCCAGAGCTGTGTTGAAGAGAACTATTGGCAGTGGCTCATCCTTCTAAGTTCAAATCTGGTCTCAGGCACTTACTAGCTGTGGCAAGTCTACTGAATCCTGTCTACCTCAGTTTCCTTGTCTGCAAAATGAACTGAAGAGAGAAATGGCAAACCACTCCAATATATTTACCAAAGAAATCCCAAATTGGCTCAAGGCTAAAATGATTGAACAACAGCAATAAAATATAGTGTTTATTATGTGCCAGGAACAGTGCTACTATCTCATTTAATCCTCACAACAACTCTAAAAAGTGCTAGACTTAATTATCAGGAAACTTGATTTCTATTCCTGTCTCTCCAACTGTCTCTCCGATATGGCTAGTCACTTAATCTCTACCAGGTCTCAATTTCATCAACTTAAAAAGGAACTTGACATATGTAGATAGTAGATAAATCTCTATAAAGTTACTCTCCAGTTGTATATATATATAAATTCTAGCACAAAGTTCACGCTGTCCATGAAAACTGAAATTTATACAAAATGAAAATATGCATTTATTGATCAGTTTGAGTTATTTCAATTCAAGACATGTTATGCCATTTGTTGAAATCTTTTCTACTCCAGAAATGGATTTTTCCTCCTAATTAATTAAATTAGAGGCTTGTCACTTTTAGATTGGAACAGAACATGGTGGTCATCTAGTCCAACCTCCCACTTGCTAGAGGAATCCTTTTGGTGATCCCCCTGATATGTCAGCATTAGTGAATAATTTCTCATCAACTATTGAGGCAAATCATTCTTTAGAAAAAATGAGCATTTTCAGCAGACAGAAAGTTCTTTTATGTATGGAGCTAGAATCATTTCCTTGCTTAATTTCCATCTGGTTCTATGTCCCCAAAACAAGTATAATTTCTCTCCCCTAAAAAGTACATTAAGTATTTGGAGCTAGCTCTTTTGTCTACCTATAATCTTCTCCTCTCTTGACTAAATACTTCTACCTTCTTCATTATTTTTCACATGTCATAACTCTCAGACTCCTTTATTATAATTAATATTGTCCTCCAATGTTCTCTGTATCAGTATAGGAATACTATTAACCAAAGAGGACCCAAGACACATGACAGGAATGGAAGGAGGAATACACATTTATTAACCACCTACTAAGAGCCAATCACTGTGCTAAGTATTTCATAAATATTATCTCATTTGATCCTAAAATCCTGGAAGGTATTAGCCTCATTTTGTATTTGGGGAAAGTAAGGCAAATAAAAATAAAGTGACTTGCCCAGGAACACACAGTTAGGTCAGATTTGAACTAAGATATTTGAATTTCAAGTGCTCATCAAGTTCTTAATGCACAGAAAGGACCCAATAAATGTTTTTTTTTCCCTTTCATTAATTCATTATACACTTAAAATAAGTGAAGCACCATATGAACTTTAAGCCTTGAGCTACTTTCCCAAAATCTAAATACAGCAATAAGGTTCAATTGGAATCTCATTCAAACAGTTTTGTGTTCCAAGCTAAAAGATATTTTGGGTTTCTGCTATGTAGGAATAAGGATTAAGGATGAAAATAGATAGTGGACAGAAAATTGAGTCTTACACAGGGGTTGAACTTTTAAAAGTGAAGGGAGATAAACACTACATATATAAGTACAAATAGATTTTGCAGGGCTAATAGTATAATTTAATAAGATAATTTGTTGCTTTGAAAACAACTGCCCTTTTGGCACTAACCCAAAGAGCTAGCTTGATTTAGGGGTTTGCATTTTTAATTGGATGACCATGAACAGAGTCCACAGAGTGAAGCTGGGGAGAGGGGAAGCAGAAGCTTAAAGTTTGTTTCAGAGATCATCAGTAAAGATACTGAAGCCACTGAGAGGAAAATAGCAAAAAGTGCACAAACTGTCTCTACATACTTTAAACAATATGAAACAATAAAACTACAAATCAGTACTTTCTTTAGAACAGGACACATTGAAATACTCTATATGTTATAGAAAAAGTTCCTCTTCTTTTTTAAAATTTGGATTAGAATATAAAACAACACTTCTTAAAGTTTTTCCACTTCATACCCCATTTTGCCCAAGAAATTTTTACTCAACCCAAGATACACTAGTATATAAAATAGGTATACAAATTAAACATTTACTGATAATTAATCATAATTCTGTGGCTCCCATATTTAATTATTTAACTTCAATTGGGGTGGCCACCCATAGTTTATGAAGATTTGGTGTAGGAATATGTTGCTTCTTATTTTAATCAACTTTGAGCCTAAGAGAGTTGACATTCTAGTTCTTTCCCTAGTTCTTAAAACAATTTTTCTGAATATCCCTACCTCTATGCCTCCAGCAGTGAAGAGAAATTAGGCCCATTGCTTTGAATCAAGTTTCATGTTGTCCTCAATTTTCACACCACAAAAGATTAAAGATAATACTACTAATAATGATATTTTAAAAGTGCTTTTTGAGAATGACCAGCCAGCTGGTATTGTACTGTATAAAGACTTGGTGAAATAGCTTGGATAATTTACACTCATTAGTGGAGAATGCAGTAGATTAAAGGAAGCAAGGGTGAATAGTGTCTCATTTTTATAAAACTTGCACAACCTTTTATTCACCTACTAAAGCCATTATTATGTAATAATAAAAAAGGAGGAGAGTTCCACATATAAACTCAAAGGAAGAGAGAGGGAGTAAGGATTCTAGGGGCTATTTTCTCTGAGAGAAATGTAGTGTCATAGATTAAAGGTGGGAAGACAGCCATCATTTAAACAAGCTCACATCTCCAAAGGATATTTATTCACAGATTAATTAGAGTTGGAAATGGAAATGATTCAGTTGGTGGGAACATTATAGTAGCCCTTTAAAGTGTGGTAGAGAAGATTAAAAGGAAACTCACTTACCCTTTCCTTATGATAGAGCACAGAGATCAAAAGGACCAATGTCAAATTGATAGCCCTAATGATTCCTCTCTTCTATTTAGCTCTTTATTCATTTCAAATGAGTTAGGGGGATATGTACTAGCTGACAAACTTGACTCCTGGACTGGGGGAGGTGGCTTCTCATTTCATGAATATCCTTTTGAGGCCAATAGATTTATTTTTCCAAAGTTGTAAAAAGTAGTATATTTTCCCAAGGTAATAAACTTCACAATCCCCTATCCCACAACTAATCTATACCTATTATTGTTGGAAATGATAGATGGAATTTGGAATGGGGAGTGTCATAGATTGGTTGTTATTATTCAGCTATTTTCAGTCATGTCTTACTCTGTGACACCATTTAGGATTGTCTTGGTAATGATGAGAGTAGTTTGCCATTTATTTCTCCACACATTTTGGGGATGGAACGAAAAGATACTTTATTCTCTTTTCTGCTACCTAAGGCATCCCAGTCCCTCCCAAATCAAAATGAATGGAACCAGCTCACTTGCTAATAAAATCCATGTCATTGTTCATGGTCACCATCTGGATGAAAATGAAAAGAAAGAAACAAATCCTGGAATAATCAAATGAAACATTAATGTTTTAAAACAGCTTCTACCAAAAACAATCCAATTAGTCTCAAAACTGGAGCAACAAAAGAGTCACTTACATTTTTCAAAATTTAATAACTATTTACCAAGCACTTTTTATGTTCCAGGCAATATGTGAGGTGCTAGAAATACAGACAAAAGAGAAAAAAGTCTATACATTCTACTAGGGGTTACAAAATATACTCAAATAAGTTGAATTTAAATATCTATGAATTTATAAAAGAAATTTTCAAGAAACAGATATTGCTAACAACTGGAGAGATTGGAAAAGGCCTAATGGAAGTCACACCTGGGTTGTGCTTTGAAGGAAAAGAGGGATTCTACAAAGTTGAAGTGAAAAAAAAAGGACCCTAAACAGGATTACCCAGAACCTAGCAGCCTTCACTTTAAAGGATCAAAGGGCCTGAAATATGGTGTTCCAAAATATGTAGTCCAAAGAAATTTGGACTACAACCAAAGAAATTTGGACTACAACCAAGAATCAACCACCCAACAAAACTTAGCACTATATTTAGGGGGTAGGGAGAATGGACATTCATTGAAACAGGGAATTTCCAATTATTTTTGATGAAAAGACCAGAGATGAACAGAAAATTTTATCTTCAAATACAAGACTCAAGAGAAACATAAGAAAGTAAAAAGGAAAGGAAAAAACCCTATGTTTTTTTTTCCAAGGTGAAAATGTTTAGATCCCTACATGGGATGATGATACATGTAATTCCTGAGAACTGTATCCTTGTCAGGGCACTTAGAAGGGATATATTTAGAGGATGTAAGTATAATTTGACTTTAATGTGATGACATAAAAATAAATTAGTAAGGAAAGGGGATTGTACTGGGAGAAGAGGAAAAGGGAGATAAAAATGTGGTAAATTATGCATGAAGAAGCAGAAAATATGTATTACAGTTGAAGGAAAGAAAGGAGCAGGATAAGTACCTTTGAACCTTAATCTCATCAAATTTGGCTCAAAGAAGAAATAACATATATAGTTAATTTGGTATAGAAATTTGTCTTACCTTATTGGAAAGGTAAGAAAAAGGAAAAAAAGAAAAGGGGAGGCTTTTAGAAGGGAAGACAGAAGGAGAAGGAGAAAGGATAAGAAAGAGGGAGGGTTTGAACAAAGAGATGGAAGATCGAGGGAGGTGTTGTCAGAAACAAAATACTGGTGAGGAGGGAAAGGGTAAAATGTGAGAAAAAAGTATAATTTAGGAAAATAAAATAGCTGAAATGCAGAGTCAGCAATTTTAACTGTGAATGTGAATGGGATGAACTCTCCCATAAAGTGTAAACAGATAGCATATTGAATTAGAATTCTGTAATATGTTTTTTGCAAGAAAAACATTTGAAGCAAAGAGATACATACAAAGTAAAGGTAAAGGGCTGGAGCAGAATCTATTACACTTCAACTGAAGTAAAAAAAAAAAAAGCAGGGGTAATGATCCTGATCTCAGATAAAGCAAAAGCAAAAATAGATCTAATTAAAAGAGATAAAAAAGGAAACTATACCTTGCCAAAGGGTACTATAGATAATGAAGTAATAGCAATACTAAATATATGTGCACCAAGTGATATGGCATCAAAATTCCTAGAAGAGAAGTTAAGTGAGTTGCAAGAAGAAATAAATAGGAGAACTATGCTAGTGAGGGATCTCAACCTTGATCTATCAGAAATTAGATAAATCTAACCACAAGATAAACAAGAAAGAAATTAAGGAAGTAAATAGGATTTTAGAAAAATTAAGTATGATAGACCTTTGGAGAAAATTGAAAGGAATATTCCTTTTTCTCAGTAATAGTGTCACCAACACAAAAACTGGTCAGGTATTAGAGTAAAGACCACAAAATCAAAAGCAGAAATAGTAAATGCATCCTTTTCATATCATGATACAATAAAAATTACATTCGATAAAGAACCAGGGTTCTTTATTGAACCTGTTGAATTGGACTTTTGAAAAATAAATTGAAAAGCAATTGAAAAATAAATAATATAATTCTAAAGAATGAGTGGGTGAAACAACAAATCATAGAAACAATTGATAATTTCATCTAAGAGAATGGGAATAATGATACAATATACCAAAATATATGGGATATAGCCAAAGCAGGTTTTAGGAGAATTTTCATATCTCTTACTTCTTACTTAAATAAAATAGAGAAAGAGGAAATCAATGAATTGGGCGTGCAACTAATAAAAGCTAGAAAAAGAACAAATTAAAACTCTCCAATTAAATACCAAATTGAAAATTCTGAAAATCAAAGGAGAAATTAATAAAATTGAAAGTAAGAAAACTATTGAACTAAAAAACAAAACTGAGAGTTGGTTTTATGTATAAAAAACAAAATAGGTAAACTTCTGGTTTATTTGATTAGAAAAGGAAAGAAGTCTAGCTGTGTGATCCTGGGCAAGTCACTTAACCTCAATTGCCTCAGCAAAAAGCCCAAAAAAAAGAAAGAAAAGGAAAAAAGAAAACTGAATTACCAGTATCAAAAATGAAAATAGTAAACATATCACCAATGAAGAGTAAATTAGAGCAATAATTAGGAGCTATTTTGCTCAACTGTATGTCAATAAATCTAATAATCTAAATGAAATTGATGAATTTACAAAAATATAGATATTGATACAAAGAGAATACAGCAATTTATCACCAGGGTAATACACTATGACCAAGTAGGATTTATACCAGGAATGCAGGGTTAGTTCAATATCAGGAAAATTATTAGCATAATTGACCATATCAATAACCAAACTAACAGAAATCATATGATTATCTCAATAGATACAGAAAAAGCATTTGACAAAATCCAACACCCATTCCTATTAAAAACACTAGAGAGCATAGGAATAAATTAAGTTTTTCTTAAAATAATAAGTAGCATCTATCTAAATCCACTAGCAATCTATATATGTAATGGGGATAAACTAGAACTACCCTCAATAAGATCAGGGGTGAAACAAAGTTGCCCACTATCACCATTACTATTTAATATGGTGTTAGAAATGTCAGCTTTGTCAATAGGAAAAGAAAAATAAATTAAAGAAATTAGAGTAGGTAACAAGGGGAAAAATTATCACTTTTTGTAGATAATATGGTGGTATGCTTAAAGACTTCTAAAAGAATCAACTAAAAATTACTAGAAACAATCAACAACTTTAGCAAAGTTGCAGGATATAAAATAAACCCACATAAATCATCAGCATTTCCTATATGTTACTGACAAAATACAGCAGCAAGAGATAGAAAGAGAAATCCAATTTAAAATAACTATAAATAATGTAAAATATTTGGGAGTCTACCTGTCGATACAAAGGTATATACAATATATATACAATATACAATGTATATACAATAAAAAATACTTTTCACACAAATAAAGTTAGATCTAATCAAATGGAAGAATATGAAGTACTCATGGTTAGGCCAAGCTAATATAATAAAAATGGCAAATCTATCTAAATTAATCTACTTATTCAGTGCTATGTCAATCAAATTACCAAGAAATTAGTTTATAGATCTAGAAAAAATAATGACAAAATTCATCTGGAGGAACAAAAGACCAAAAATTTCAAGGGAATTAATGAAAAAAATTGCTAAGGAAGGTGACCAAGTTATACCAGGCCTAAAACTATATTATAAAGCAGTGGTCATCACAACTATTTGGTATTGGCTAAGAAATAGAATAGTGGATCAATGGAATAGATTAGGTTCACAAAACTCAATAATAGTCAATGACTATAGTAATCTAGTGTTTGATAAACCCAAAGACTCCAGCTTCTGGGATAAGAACTCACTATTTGACAAAAATTACTGAGAAAACTGGAAAATGGTATAGGAGAAACTAGGCATTGATCAACCTAATCCCTAAAGCAAGATTGATAGTACAAAGAAATTAGAAGAACAGGGGATAGTCTACTTCTCAGATCTGTGAAGAAGGATAGAATTTATGGCCAAAGAAGAACTAGAGAACATTATAAAATGCAAAAAGCATAATTTTGATTATATTAAATTAAAATGATTTGTACAAACTAAACCAATGCAGCCGAGATTAGAACTGAAGCAGAAAGTTGGGGAACATTTTTTAACCCAGTTTTTCTGATAAAGGTCTCTTTTCTAAAATATATAGAAAACTGACTCAAATTTATAAGAATACAAAGTATTCTCCAATTAATGTTCAAAGGATATGAACAGACTATTTTCAGATGAAGAAATTAAAGCCATTTCTAATTATATGAAAAGCTCTGAATCACCATTGATTAGAAAAATGCAAATTAAGACTACTCTGATGTACCACTTCATACCTCTAAGATTGACTAAGATAGATAACAGGTAAAGATAACGATAAATGTTGGAAGAGATGTGCAAAAACTGGGACACTAATACTTTGTTGGTGGAATTGTGAACTGATCCAATCATTCTGGGGAGTAATTTGGAACTATGCCCCAAAAAACTATAAAACTGTGAGTACCCTTTTATCCCATAGTGTCTCTACTAGACCTATATCCCAGAGATATCATTAAAAAGGAAAAGAACCGACTTGTACAAAAATGTTTCTAGCAGCCCTTTTTATAGTGGCAAGGAACTAGAAATTGTGTGGATGCCCAACAGTTGGGTAATGGCTGCATAAGTTATAATATACTAATGTAATGGAATATTATTTTTCTATAAGAAATAACAAACACGATGATTTCAGAAAAAGCTTGAAAAGATTTGCATGAAATGATGCTAAGTGAAGTGAGTGCAAAGCAAGAGTACACTGTAGAGCCACAAGATTATGTGATGACCAACTGTGATGGACTTGGCTTTTTCAAAAATGAGTTGATTCAAAATAATTCCAATAGACTTAGGATGGAAAGAGCCATTTGCATCCAGAAAGAGAACTATAGAGACTGAATGTCTATCAAAGCATAGTATATTCACTTTTTTGGTGTTGTTTATTTGCTTGTTTTTTCTTTCTCATGTTTTTCCCCCTTTGATCTGATTTTTCTTATTCAGCATGATGAATATGGAAATAGGTTTAGAAAAATTACATATTTTTAACCTATAGTGGATTGCTTGCTATCTAGGGCAAGGGGGAGAGAGAGGGAGAAAAATTTGGAATATAATATTTTGCAAAGGTGAATGGTGAAAACTATCTCTGCATGTATTTGGAAAAATTAAAAAAAAATTTTGTAACGTTTAACCTTATTGAACCCTTTATGATTTCTCTTTCCTGATTACATTTTTAAAATGCTGCTATTGAGTCTTCTCTTTGAATGTCAAACTTTCTATTCAGCTCTGGTCTTTTCATGAAGAATGTCTTCTAGTTCATTTCCTTTAATGCAGAAGCTGCTAACTCTTGATGATATTTGAATCATTTCTTTTTGGCTGTTTCTAATATTTTTCTGACTTGGGATTTCTGGAATTTGGCTATGATATTCCAGGGAATTTTAATTTTGGGACCTCTTTCAAGAGACAATTGGCAAATTCTCTCTCTCTCTTTTTTTTCATTTTTCTTACGATTCTAGAACTTTAGTGCAGTTTTTTCCTTGATAATTTTTTTTGCATTTTGCCAAACATTTATAGTATAATGTTTTTCCTCATTGTCATAAATTAAATTTTACCCATTATCATAAAAGAACGTCAAAATTGCCATGTGTTCCTCAGGATATTCAAGACATTAAGAGATACTTTCTTTTTGAAACTTAGATAAAAATCCTCCCTCATACATAACAAAGTTGATTGGCAACTGTGCTTTGTTAAATCAGGTTAAATCAGGTTAAAAAGGTTAAATCAACCTTTGAGGCTACCTTTTGTCAATCCTGGCAACATAGTTTATCCCTTCCTAAGAAGGCAAGTGGTCTTCTATTCCCAGGGGTTCACCATCAATGCCAAAATAGTGTGGATACCCCACTTTATTTAGCTTTACTGAAGTTCAGAACTGACCTTAAAGCATCCTGTAATGGGGATTCTACCTGTCACTATCACACCTCATTGGCTTAGCTATATTTGCAACACATATTGCTGATGGTAACCATAATTTGCTCTACAATATAAAATGTTATTTTTGGTTCTTTTTGCAGGTTTTAATAATCAGAGCTTGAACTTTTATTTTTTAAAGGGTATTTCAGTCTTGCTTTTTTATTATATTTAGTTCATTTTCATTTAGATGCTGCTACCTGCTCACTTTCTTAATTCTAATTTCTTTTTTTTATTAAGGTTTTTATTTGCAAAACATATGCATAGGTAATTTTTCATCATTGACCCTTGCAAAGCTTTCTGTTATAAATTTTTCCCTCCTTCTCCCCACCTCCTCCCCTAGATGGCAGGAAGTCTAATACATGTTAATTTTGTTAAAATACTTGACAAATCAAATATGTGTATACATATTTATACAGTTACCTTGATAATTTTTTGAAACATGATGTTTAGACTCTATTTTTAGCATGTACTTCAGTTAGTCCAATTATTTTCAAATTTTCTCTTGATCTTTTTCCTAGGTTTTCCTCCCTAATGAGATATTTAACATTTTCTTTTACTTTTTCTTCTTTTTGATTTTGTTTTGTGGTTTCTTAATGTCTTCCTTTTTTAATAGATTCCACCTGCCCAATTCTAATGTTTAAAAATTATTTTCTTCAGTGAGCTTTTGTACCTCCTTTTCTGTTCTGCCAATTCTACTTTTTAAGAAGTTTTTGTTTTCAGTGAATTTTTGTATATGTCTTTCCATAAGACAAATTCTGCTTTTAAGGAATTCTCTTCATTGAAATTTTGTACCTCTTTTTTTGCCACTTAGCCTATTCTATTTTTAAGGTGTTATCTTCTTCATTTCTTCCTTACCTCCTTTACCAACGTGTTCACACATTTTTTTGTTTGATTTTTTGTTTTTTGGATCACCATCATTTTTTCTTCTACTTCTCTTATTTGATTTTTAAAATCTCTTATGAGTTCTTCCAGGAATTCTTTGGGGGTCTTAAACTAATTCATATTTTTCTATGAGGATTTGGAAATTGCAGTTTTGAATTTGTTAAGTTCTGATAAGTTTGTGTCTTAATCTTATCTGTCACCATACAAACTTTGTAAAACCAGGTTATTTATTGTTGTTGTTTGCTCCTGTTTCTAGTATATTTCTTGACTTTTAATTTTATGTTAAAGTTGGGCTTTGCTCCTCAGGTAGAGAAGGCACTGTCCTGCATTTCAGGGGGGTTTGTGCAGCTGTTTTCTGAGACTGTGAGCTATTTAAAGTTGTTTGGAGGAAAATTTGGGAGAGCTCAGGAGATTCTCTGCCACTTCTCCTTTATTTTGACTCTGTTCTCCATGCTCACTCCCATTCCTTAGTTACATTTCAAGGCCAACTTAATCAACCTTCTCTGTTTTCATTAGAGAATTCAATATCATAGTTATAAGACCTCAAACATAATCAAGTTAAACTGCCCTCATTTTACAGATAAGAAAATTGAAAGCCAAAAAAATTAACTAATTATCCCTAGTCTAGCAGATAGAATTATAACACATAGCATTCACCTGGGGTTCTAAATCCATTATAACTTACTGACTCATTTCTAAGTAATTTGGAATTTTTGGAAAGATGTAATATTTATTTCTCCTTATATTCACATTTACTTTTCAGAGACTCCCAAATTCTCTGAAATTTTTATTTAGAATTTCAGCTTTTATACTAATGATTTTGAAGGGCTATATGAAATTAGGAAGTCACTGGACATGATTCATAACAGAGGGAGATTGGTAGGAATAGAGGTTAAATGAGTCACAAAAGATACTTATATTACTTTTTATAAATATGTACATTTTGAGTATTTAGAAATGTCTCTTCTCTATAATTTATTTATGTATATATGTATGTATGTATTCTTAGTGACTGAAGGATGGTGGATAATAACACAGTTGTCAAGTACAAGGGAAATAATTTCCAAACTTTCCCTTGAGTCTTCAAGTGTCTTACTTCATGGTTTCTGCTAAATAATCTCTTCTAAAAACTGACCTAAAAATCACAATCTATGACAAGCCTTCCATGACTTCATTCTGACTCTACTTCTTTATCCTAAGACTTTTTAGAATTTGGGGGTTCCTCTAATTTATACTTGTTTTGAAAGATTACTTCCTAATTGTATTTAAGCATTTTCCTGCTGTTGTTTTTCTTCCCATCAACTAGATTATACATTTCTCAGAATCAGAGTTGTTTTCTTTTAAGTATCCTGGATTGTATAGCATTTTAAGTGCTGTATACCCTAGATAAGGGTTTGTTGAATGACTATAATTTTTGAGATTTTTAAAATTAAATTTTTAATGAACAAAATTCTATTTTCTTTTACCCTCCCCGAAGTGGGAGCACTGATAAAAAAAGAAAATCCTTGTAACAAATATCTTTATTCATAGTGAAATAAAGCAAATTCCCACACTAATCCTAAGCAATATATATATATATATGTACATATATATATATATATATATATCTCAGTTGGTAACAAATCTAATACTACTCTGTCAGAATTTAGGTAACATACTTCATCATTGGTCCACTGTAATCATGAATGATCAATACATTAATCAGAATTTTATAATATTGCTGTGATTATATAAATTGTTCTTTTGATTCAGTTCAGTTTATTCTGCATCCATTCATGCAAGTCTTCTGAGGTTTCTCTAAAACCATCACTTGTATCATTTCATACTGCATAATAATATTCTATTACAGATACCATAACTTGTTCAGTCATCCCCTAAATGATGGGGATTTAATTCCTTGTTTCTTATTCTTTGCTACTATAAAAAGAGATGCTATATTTTTGTATATATGGATCCTTTACCTTTTCTCTTTGATCATTTTGGAGAATAGGTCTATTTGTGGTAACATTAGATCAAAAGATATTCACAGTAGATTGTTATGAATAAAGTAATGTTATAAGTTTAAATTCTAGGCTCCTAAGCATAATTTTTTCAAATGTCTGCCCAATGAGAAAGGAAGTATTCAATGAATTCAATTCAGTCTTGCCCTCTGCTAAATAGAGCAAGAGATTTAAAAAATCTATATTTTGCTCCAAGAGCTTAGAATCTTACAAAGAGAAGGTTCTCAAATGTTTATGAATTTGAGAATCATAGAAGGAATGCCTTAGCTATGGAAGGGACCTCAAAGAATTTCTAGTCCAAACCACACATGAAGAAGAATTCTCACACAAAATGCCAGCCATGCATTCAATGCTTAAGAGTATTGACCATTATACTTTCATTCTTTGTGTGCCTAGTGAATAGTATGGTGCTTTGCAAAAAGTGGGCACTTGAAAAATGTTTGAAAATTAGTTTGAAGTGTTTATCTAGCCTTTACTAAGAAGATTTCTGATAAAAGGGGAGTACACTTTCTTGGCAAGGCAACTCATTTCACTTTCTGATAACTTAAATCTTAAGAAGTTTTTTCCTTTCATTAAGCCTTAATTTTCCTCTCTCAAACTTTTCTTAGCTTTTCCTTCAGGAGACAAATCTTCTAAAACTAATCCCTCTTCCCTTCTGGCAAGAAACTTTGAGGATCTTCCCCTCCCAAATTGATATTTTTTGTGATGGTAAATTAATCTATCTTTTGTTTTGATTCTTGTCTAATTCTTAGTCATTAAATGAATATTGCCTCAAACAAATTGAAGCCTAGGTAACAGTTTTGATTCAAAAAGTCCAAGGTCATTCCCTGTATCCTGGACTATTCCTAGTCATCTAGACTTTTGTCTTGCCATGAGAATTTGATGAATGGAGGAGAGAGGCTGATGACTTTGTACAACTCTGCCTCATTTAAATCCAATTTATGTGCAAGCCAAGACATCCTTCTCATGATGCTATTGGTCTTCTTTGCAAATGAAGGGCAAGTAACAAACTCTCTTCCATTCAGCTACCCTTTAAATAATTTAAGATAGCTATCATGGATCTCTACACCTCCAGTATTTTCTTCTCCAGGCTAATCATTGTCACCATCTTAGGCAATTCATATGAATCACATTGGTCCTTTGTCAATTTCTCTGGCTGAACCATGATGAGAGGTGAGGAAAAGGCAGCCAGCAGTAAATCTGTTCCTTCACAGAATAGCCTCTGACCAATAAAGCAGAAGGTATAATTCTATGATGAATATGAGAATTATTAAATAGGTTGAGGAAAGGAGCAATATTTACCTTTAAGCAAAGACTTAAAGGGCATTGTGTATCTGCTTTTAAAGAAATATCATATTGAAATATGGTGTGGTTTTAGGGGTTATTTGTATAAAGTAAAAGGATTCTGCTAGAGTGCTTTAGAAGAAAAAGGGTGAGAATTCTTATGCCCTAGCTTCCTAGTGAAGTTAGGCAGTACAATTCACAGAATGCTAGGATTTGAGTCAGGAAAATCTGTGTTCAAATCTGGCCCTAGACACTTACTAACTATAACACTAAGCAAATTAACCTTATCTTCCTCAATTGTAATATAAAGAGAATCATAGCACCTACCTCCCAGGGTTGTTGTGAGGATAAAATAAGATAATATTTATAAAGCAATATTATAAAGCAAAATTATATTTTTTCCTTCCCTTTCTATCCTTTTTGCCTTGACCTTTGAAATGTGGATATTACCAGCCTTTTTTTAGCTAAGGTAATATGGGGAAAAAGCATTAATTGTGAAATAAGAAGACCTCAATTCAAATATTTGCTACCTATGTGATCTATGGCACATCATTAACTTCTCGTAATTTCCTCATGTATTAAATGAGGGAGTTAAATATGCTATGAGATTCAAGTCTACCATACCCCATTCCCTGCCCTGTTCCCCTCTCAATTGTGCTTCCAGCACTACCTCTCCTTCTGCCAGCTTTCTTTTATGTGTCTTCTCCCAGTAGAATGGAAACTCCTTAAAGATAGGGACTATGCTTTTGCTTCTATCTATACATTCAGCACCTAACAAAGTGCCTAGCAACAGTACATATTTAACAATCTGCCTACCTGACCATCAGCTGGCCTAATTGCCTACCCCACTGAATAAAGCAATAGGGAATGAGTTATCAACTCCACCGGACACATATTCACCAAAAGGAAACTATTGCTGAGTTCACACTTTATCTAAGAAAAATTAGAAAAGAAAGAGCTAGATTCTTACTTTTACCCACATTGAGAACTTATGAAACCTAAATGAATATGATTTTCTTCCATTAGACTTTGTCATTTTTTTTCAAGAGAAAGTATTTTCTCTGTCTCCTACTTTCTCATTTTAAAATGCTGGTCACTTGATATCCTTCTCTCAACATCCTATTCCCATTAATAAAAGACATACAAATCAAAAAATTACTACAATCAAATGCACTTTTCAGCTGACTTTCTCAGTTAATTTAACAGAACTGTAAACAAACTACAGTTTTTGTTTGTTTTTTTTTTTTTTACTGTAGTAAAAATAGAATAGGTAAGGTTTTAGTTTAATATTAGCTTTTTCTGGAAGGAAGAGGAAAAGGATGGGCAAAAAAACCCACCATCTATTTTATCTTCTCCCATGTGGAAAGATGAATGACAACTGGTCTGCTTGAAAACATTTCATTGTCATTCTCTGGCTACTCACATTAACCACTAAAGTTAAAAGATGTCACAACTTCATCTGAAATCCAGTAGGTGCTCAAAAATTAGGAAGTTTTCAGATGTAGATATTCAAGAGGAGGCTAGTTGGCCACTTAACAGGTATGATAGATTTTGAACTGGAGATCATCTAGTCAAATCCCAGTATTTTACAGATGGGAAAACTGAGGCAGAGTGGTTAGATAACAGGCATCTCCTTATCATATTACTTACTACTATATTACTTTTTATATTACATATAAATTACACTATATTACTCTATTCTTAGAATACTTTTT
>JAJPUD010018444.1:0-28691 GCA_023553655.1 Myrmecobius fasciatus | reverse complement strand
GAGGACAAACTCATCCGCCAACAGATCGACTACAAAATGCTGGTGAGGGCTTCCCGGCCGCGTGGAAGGGGAGCGAGCCCAGACCCCAAGTCTGCCGGGGGGACTGTGGGTGAGGGTGGGAGAGAAAGGGGCAATAGAAGCAAAGGTACCATCTTGGGCTAGTGCCCAAAGGAAGGCTGAGCCCCCTCCTCCTCCCCAGACCCTGCACTGTGTGTGCCCTGAGAGTGAGGGCAACGTCGAGGTCCCCGTGAAAGTCCTCAACTGTGATACCATCACGCAAGCCAAGGACAAGCTGCTGGACACCGTGTACAAGGGCATCCCCTACTCCCAGCGCCCCAAGGCGGACGACATGGACTTAGGTAGCTGCGGGCAAGGCTGGAGCTGGCTCTCCTTGGCAGCCACCGCCCCCCTCCACGACCTCCCAATCAGGCCCACACAGAGAGCCCCAAAGTGAAAACCAGCCAGAGCGGGCAGACGGTGGGCCTGAACTCAGGAAGTTCCATCTAGCCTCAGGCACTCACCAGCTGTGTCATCCTGGGCAAGTCATTTAGCCTCTGCCTCAGTTTCTTCCTCTGTAAAATGGAGGTCATCATAAGACCACCTCCCTCCCAGGGCCTTGGTGAGAATCCTCTAAGGTGACATTTGTAAAATGCTTAGCATGAGGCCTGGTGCGTAGTGGGCACCAGATTAACGTTCACCATGACGGTGATTCTCATTAGCTGTGCCGTTGTGTGATAGCTCACTGTGCGCTCACGTTTCCTCATCTGGCAAACACATTTGGGATGCTGGCCTTCCCTCCTCAGACTTGGGTGTGTCCCTGGCTCAGGGGTCAAGCTCTCTGTGTCCTCCATCCCCCTAGAATGGCGGCAGGGCCACGTGACCCGGATCATTCTGCAGGACGAGGATGTTACCACCAAGATTGAGTGTGACTGGAAGAGACTCAACTCCTTGGCGCATTACCAGGTAGGGACGGCTTCTCGCTGCTTGACTTCGTGTTGCCGTCAGTTCTGGCACCTCCCTTTGCCTGGACCCCCTGCCCCAACCTTTCTGACCCCAATTGCCTCTTCTCCTCTGTTAGAAGGGTCAGAAGAACTGGGTTCAGATCCCACTTCTACTCCTTACGGCTTGTACGTGAGCTTGGGCAAGCCACTTGCCTTTCCTGGGCCTCAGTTCACTCTTGTGTAAAAGGATGGGGTCAAACCAGGTGGCCCCTTAGAGTCCTTCCGGCTCCAGGTCTGTGATCCTTCCTCCCGCACTCCTTCCTCAGGTGACAGATGGCTCTTCGGTCGCGCTGGTGCCCAAGCAAGTATCTGCCTACAACATTGCCAACTCCTTTACCTTCACCCGATCCCTCAGCCGCTATGGTGAGCAGGGGCTGCCACGAAGGGGGAAGATAGGAGAAACGGGCAGAGGGGGAGAAAGGAAGAGAGGGAGGGAGGGAGGGAGAGAGAGAGAGAGAGAGAAGGAAAGTGAGAGGGAGAAAAAGAGAGAGGGACAGAAGGAAGGAGAAAGACAAAGAGGAAGAGAGAGAGAGAGAGACAAAGGGGGATGAGAAAAAGAGAGAAAGACAGAGAGGGGGAGAGAGGGAAAGCAGGAAAAGCAGGAAAGATTGTGAGATTGATTGTGCAAAGCTGTGTCCCAAATGGGGCCGAGAGCCCGGAACAGGAAGAGTCCCCTGGGACCTGGCGCGTCCTTGGGGAAGGTCAGAGCCACGCTGTGCCTGCCTCTGTGCCCCTCTCAGATACAGGCCTGGCCTCTAGAGGGACCGTGGCCACAGGTCTGCAGACATGGCGATGGATCGCTTTTGCTTTTTCCTCCTTGAGACAAAGCATAGCACGTGGCCTGAAAGCTTTAATAGCTCAAAACTGACTTAAAATTTGGGGGACCCCTCAGATTTGGAGAGGAAATTGATGTCTCTGTTGGCATAAATGTGTTTCCCCGGGAAGGGTGGCATCGGGGCCCCTCGGAAGGCTCATGTGGCCTGCTCACAAGCACTCAGTACCCTCCTGTGCCCTTCCCGGAGTGGCATTGGGGCCTCTCAGAGGGGTCATGTGGCCTGCTCACAAGCACTCAGTACCCCCCTGTGCCTTCTCCCCTTACAGAAAGCCTACTCCGCACCTCCAGTAGTCCAGACAGTCTCCGTTCTCGGGCACCCATGATCACACCTGATCAGGAGACAGGCACAAAGCTGTGGCATCTGGTCAAAAACCATGACCACGCTGACCATAGGGAGGGTGACCGAGGCAGCAAGATGGTATCTGAGATCTACCTGACCCGCCTGTTGGCAACCAAGGTCAGTCCCCACTGCCTGGAGGTGGGGAGGGACACTGGGCAGACTTGAGTTATGCTCCATAGGTTCCTTGGCTTTCTCCTGCCCATGGTACCCATTGGTGGCTCAGGAGCCTCAGCTGCCATAATGTGTCCCAGTACTTGGACACCCTGGTCCAATCTGTCCCTAGGCCTCAGACTGAAGCCATCCCCCAGTTAAGCTGTTGGCCCCAGACAGTCTCCCAGAGGCTCAGAAATGGTACAATCGTGTCTCTGCGAGGGCGTTTAGAGCGCCACCTTGTGAGTGACCCTGGCAGTTTAATCTCGGCACATTTGATCTTCTCACTGGTCATTTCATCTAAAGCCCCGGCCCTCGATGCTGGTCTGCTTCCAGCCTGTCATCCGCAGCTCTATCGTGTCTTGGGCCTCTGTGGGCGGCACTTGGTGTTCAGGGCTCCCCTCGTCAGTAATACCGGACAAAAATAGCGGCAGGGAGGGAGAGCAGTGGCCGGGATCCACCTTCTGTTTGCGCCCGGACGAGCCCCCTCCCCTATTTAGGCCTTTGTTTCCTCCTGTGAAACAGAAGTGCTCTGGAGGAGATGGTTAAGGTCCCTCCCAGCTCTTCACCAGGGTACGTAGCCTGCACTGTTCTCCCCAGGGTACCCTGCAGAAGTTTGTGGACGATCTCTTCGAGACGGTGTTCAGCACTGCCCATCGGGGCTCGGCCCTGCCTCTCGCCATCAAGTACATGTTCGACTTCCTGGATGAGCAGGCGGACCGTCAGCAGATCGCTGACCCTGATGTGCGACACACCTGGAAAAGCAATTGGTACCCGCCTGTCCTGCAAGCCCTACTTTCCCTCCTATCCCTGGGGATGGTCAGGAGAGGGGACAGACAGGAGTCAAGCCCAACACAGGACTTTGGCCTGCCAGCTGATCCTGCTCTTTGGGAGGCGGCAGAGCCTCTTGGCCTTCTTAAGACAGTCTGATGTGCCATTTTGCCAATTCCAGGGGTGCCTCACCATGCTCAGGGAGGATGTCCCCGGCAGGGCCCTATGTAAGTTGGCGTTCTCTGAATGTCTGAAGCAGTTGGCAGAAAGTGAGGGACTCCATGGCAGAGCCCAGTGGGAAGTCCTTCCAGAGACCACATCCTCCTCTTCTGTTTCAAGAAATCCCAGCATTCCTATACTGGGTTTGCTTAAAACTAGGGGCGCCCACAACAAAATCGGCTCTTCTTTATTCACGGGCTTGGCAGTTCTTAAGTAGCGCTCCATGATTTCTCCCTGAAGAGAAGGAAAGGGACTGGTACACACAAAGGCCTGGAGGCTGGAAAGGAGTATGACATTTGTGTGAGGGCTAGACAGGAGGTTGACTTGGCCAGAGCAGAAGGAAGGCCTTTAAGGCATTTTGAAATCAGCCACCTAGCTATTCCAGTCCCAAAGAGGGCAGAGCTCAGGAATAGTGTGTTGATTTCCCCTGCCCTCCTCCTAAATACTCAATTACCCTGCCCCCCCACCCCCCACCCCCCGGAAAGATGAGAGGGTGGGAAAGACCTTCTACAGCCTGTCATCTGCACTTAAAGCTTTAGTGGGGGATGAAGAGGTGAGTTGGGAGGACACCAGCGGGGGAAACCATGGATGTTGGGCCAGAGGGATGTGGTGGGAGGAGTGAGAGGGCCAACCAGCCAGGCTCTGCCCTCACTGGAGTACCTGGGGACTCCCCGCCAGCCTCCCGCTCCGCTTCTGGGTGAACGTCCTCAAGAACCCACAGTTCGTGTTCGACATTCACAAGAACAGTATCACGGACGCCTGCCTGTCGGTGGTGGCCCAGACGTTCATGGACTCCTGCTCCACCTCCGAGCACCGGCTGGGCAAGGATTCTCCCTCCAACAAGCTCCTCTATGCCAAGGATATCCCCAACTACAAGACCTGGGTAGAAAGGTGGGCACTGTGTCCAACAGATCTGTTGGAGGCTACAAGTTGGGTGTCAGGGCAGGGCTGGCGTGCTAACTTCCTTCCCCTGGAACTGTGAGTGGCAGCAGCAGAATGGGCAGTGGGTGCCGGGGAAGGAGATGTGCATGCTACTTTAGCTCAGTATAGAAGGAGAACGGGAAAGGGGGCAGTCCCCTGCCTCTGACTGGGCTAGGGGAGAGAAGTGTGGGATAGGGAATTGATTCCCATTTATTGAGCACCTATCGTGCACTCCTGGCCACACTTGGGGGATTTCTAGTCCAGGGGAGGTCAGATGTGAACCCAGTCACCAAACAAATGGTACACAGACCAGAAAGAGGGAGAAGCAAGGCCCGTCCTGGGTCTCAAAATCCAGGTAGGCTTGGAACAGAAGGAGAACAATGTGAACAAAGCTATAGGAGGCAAACATCAGCCTGATGGGACGGTGTCGAAGAGGGTGTCTTTGTCTGTTACTGAAGGCTGCCGGAAGGGAGAGAACAGCCAGGGGAGAGATGGGAAGTGAGATCCTGGCTGCCCTTCCTGCCTCTTCAGGCTCTCCCTGGGAATCCCCATCGCCCCTTCACAACCTCCATCCCAACAGGTACTATCGGGATATCTCCAAGATGGCATCCATCAGTGATCAAGATATGGATGCCTACCTTGTGGAACAGTCCCGCCTCCACGCCAATGACTTCAACACCCTCAGTGCCCTCAGCGAGCTCTACTTCTATATCAACAAGTATCGGGAAGAGGTAGGGTGCTCTTCCCTGCCCTTGCTCACCTCTCACCCCCATCCCTCATCCTTTCCTCTTGGCCCAGCTGTGGAGCCTCACGCTTCTGAGCCTCTGGCGTCCACATCTTCATCATTAGTTTCTCGTTTAGGACCCGCTGACCCTAGGCCGGGTTATGGGGGGGGGGCTTGAGATTGGGGTCCAGGGTCAATAAAATCCGGACCCTTTCCCAGGGGGCACAGAAGCATACCCAAAGGGGCTGATGATTGGCGTGGGCAGAGAGGGCCAGCACATGTGTTTTGAAGCTGGGCCTTGAAGGGACAGGACAAGTGGAGGGCAATCCAGGTAGGACGGCCAAGTAAGGCGCAGAGCCCGGGAGGACTTGGCAGATAGCCGCAGCATAGGGGACACATTGGGCACTGGCCTCGGAGAGTGTGTCTGGGGAGCAGTCATCCCCAGGCTCTGCTCCTAGGGGACTTGAGGAGGCCCTTCCTCCCTTGCCCTCCCTCCAGACCCTCCCCTTGAAACCTCCACATGGCAACACTCTCCTCAGTGAAAGCAGAGGTGGCCCGCACAAGTGTGACTAGTGGGGAGGCTGAGGGAAGAGGCTGTGTTCATTTGGGAGTGTGGAGTTTGGAATTGCCAGGAGGCAGGTGAGGACATAGGATGGGGAAGGGGACTGGGGACTCATGGCAGGAGGCAGGTCTGCTCAATTCAGTAAGCACCTACTAGGAGATGGGTAGATGCAAAAGCTGGGTAGCTAAGTGGGTGGTACAGTGGCTAGAGTACCGGGCCTGCAGTTAGGAAGACCCAACTTCAAACCCGCTCTCCAACATTTATTTCCGGGCCCTCGCTGTCTGACCCTGGACAAGCTGGTTCACCTGCCTCAGTTGCCTCATCTATCAAATGAGAGTAAACAACAGCACCTTCTTAACAGGGTTGTTAGTATGATCAAATGAGGTAATGCTATACAGTAACGCCTAAAGCACCAAGTCTAGGGCCTGGCACCGCTAGGTGCTTAATAAATGCTTATAAAAAAAGTAAACCATATGGCATTCTATAATATTATAATAATATATTATCATATAATAATATTAGTGTGCAGGAGCCTGGCCTCCAGGAGCCTCCACTCTAGCTCACCCAGCACACGGACGCGAGTGCGTAAAATGCATAAAAAGCACTTCCGGGCCACTGGAGGGGTCGGTGTTGCTGAGGAGAGAGCAGAGCACATCTTAGAGCAGCTTGGGAGGTAAATAGTGGCGGTGAGGGCCACTCCAAGGAAGCTAGCAACTGAGAAGGGGCCATGGGATCAGCAAAGAATGGCCAGTCCCAGGGAGTGGGCAGGTCAGGTCTCTGAGAAATGGAGGCCTGGATTGAGCCAGGGTACCTGGGGGACTCATGGAGCACCGAGGGCCCAGGGAGGCCTGCCTCCGGGCCTTCCCTCACCCAGCCTCGTCTGATTCACAGATCCTCACCGCCCTCGACCGGGATGTGGGCTGCCGGAAGCAGAAGCTGCGCCTCAAATTGGAGCAGGTCATCAGCCTGGTGTCCAGCAACAGCTGAGGGCTGAGGAGCTGGGGAGGGGAAGGCAGCCAGCAGCCCACCCTTCTCTTGGCTTCCTCCCCCCACCACCCATCTCCCTTCTCAACTTCCCCCCCACAGCCTAGCCCCCTTCTCTGCCTGCCTCCCTCCAGGGGGGCCCTGCAGCCCAGCCCCTTTTTCCCTGCCTCCCTCCAGGGGGTGAGGGGAAACTTTCTCTCTCCTTACCTATAGGAGAGACAGGTGGACGGGCCTCCCCATACCCCCATTGAAGGCAGACGGGGAAGCTGGGCTGGGCACATCTGGATAGACACACTCCCATAGAAACCAAAGGGGAGGGGGGCGCAGTGTGTAAATCTGGCCTCGTGGAGGGGAGGGTCTTTACTTAGTGCCTTTCTTTTTTGGGGGGTGGGGGGCCAACACTATTTAGTCAGGCCCCCCACGGCCAACAGCAGCAATACCCCCAGAGATGGACCCCGGTTCTCCCACCTCCCTCTAAGCTCTGATCTCTGCCCTACCCCTGTTGTGTGTGCTAACCCCAGGTGTTCAACAGAACCTCTCCTCAGCCTGTATTTATAACACCCCCCCCCCTTCCCCAAAGCCCTGACTTGGCCTATTTATTTAATTTTAACATTCCCCTCAACCCCCCCCTGTAAATATTCTTCCTGCCTGAGGGTGGCTTGTGCTGTGCCCTGGGCAGATGCCCAGCGGGTGGGGCCACGGCCCCCATTCCTTCCTTTTCCCTAAGCCCATTATCAGGCCCTCCTGGCTCTTGCTTTGTTCCTGGGCCTGGCACCTCGGGAGCCTGTTATACGTGGGGGCACCCGTCCACACATGTTGGTCATGGGTTGGCCGCTCTCACTGCCTCTTACTGATCTGGAAGGTGGTAGGAAGGCTTTAAGCCTGGGAGGGGCAGTGGCAGGAGCCCAGATGGGAAGGGGAAGACCTTGGGCCTAGTCCTGGCCCTCACAGGGCCTCCATTTCCTCATCTTTAAAATCAAGGGATTGAGGTTGACAATGGCCCTCCCAGCTTGGCCAGCATAGTTCCATGAGCCCTCCTCCACATCTTCCTCTCTGCCCCCAGCAAAGCAATAACAAAGGGTTTACCTGATGCCAGTGCCCCGGGGGAGAGGAGCCCAGAGCTAGTGCCATCTTTCCCTCAGGCAGTGCCTTTCTCCGCCTTCACAGGCCTGCCCCTGCAGCCACCCGGGGCTTGTCGGGAAGTCCTTGGAGGGGAAAGAGACTCGGAGGCCTGGGCTGGGAGAGAGGCTTGTCAGCTTATAGAGGCCGTGCCTTATTCCTTAATTTATTCTGTACACTGCCCCAAAGTGTACACGTTTTCTGTACAAAGCCAAGCAACTGGCCTGCCCTGTAAATAAATGTCTGATTGTACCCCCCAGTCTGTCTCCCTTCTCCTCCTCCTCCTCCTCCCCACCCATCCCTGGCCGCATGAGCTTTTTATTTTTTCATTTTGTAATTATTTTCTTTTGCTAATTAAAATGCCTGGAAAAGAAGTAGCTTTTAGCCCTGCTAATTTTCGGGGGTGCTTTGCCCCTTCCCTCCATGCCCTCTGGGAACCTGTGGGGGCAGCTTGGGGGGGGTTAGTCTAGACCCCAGAGGACAGTAAGATGTTCCAGGGACTCTCTGGACACACAGGGCCTACGGAAACCAGGTACAAAATAGCTAGGCCGGGATTAATAAGCGAGGGGCCTGCCCTTAACCCGAATTGGATCCAGAAAAAAACCAAGCTGGACCGGGGTAGTAGGCCTTCTCACACAATAGGTGCTTTATAAAGGTGGGTTGAGGAGAAAGCTGCTGGAGGCAAAGCAAGAAGCCACTTTGGTTTCTTGGGAGGCTACTGGCTTTGTCTGCTACTTCATCCATTGGGTTGGGAGGTGCCATTTTGCTCAAAGACCACTGTCTCCATTATTCCTTCCTTTCAATTTCTATGGGCTGCTACAGAGCCTTCAAGGGTGGCATCTACCCTGATTTTTTTTTTTTTTTTTTAGTAATAAAGTACTGTCATGTTGAAAGCCTGTTTTATTGCTACTGGGCCCCCCTCCTTTTGGGGGGGGGAAGTTCCTGTTGAGGCCAGACCCCTGGTAATGCCCCATTTCAGGCCTGAATGCAGCCAGGCAGGCTTTGTTGGGGACCACTCCACTTCCCTGATGAAGGCGGTACCTCTGTCCTGCAGTCCAGGGAGATGGCTTGCACTTCCACATGAAATTACTTGGGGTGCAGTACCTCAGATTCTGATACTAGCACTGTCCCAGAAATTTAAGGAGCAGCTCTGAGTGCAGTGCGGCAGATAATCAGTAAACTTTAAGCGCCTACTATGTGCCAGGTTCTAGGGATTCACAAAAAGGCACGATGGTCCCAACCCCCAAGGAGCTCAGGCCATTGGAGGAGAGTACGCGTAACGACAATATACAGATAAGATCCTGACAGTATAAATTGGAGATATTCAAAAAAGGGACGGGTCTAAAAATAAAGAAGATGAGGAAAAATTTCCTATAAAAGATGGGATTTTAATTGGGCCTTGAAGAAACTCCAAAGGTGAACCCTGAGTGAAAGCCAAGGAAGATTCCTAGATCTGAAGATAGAATATCTTTCTTTTTTAATTATTTTTTTTCAAAGTTATTGAATTTGTGAAATTTTATTTTATTTTTTAGTTTTGAATTCTCTTCCTCTTCTTCCACCATTGAGAAGGCAAGAAAAACAAATATAAAGGGTCACTCAAAAAACAATTCGCCGTATTAGCCATGTCTAAAAGGGAAAAAAAAAGGGAAGAAAGGGAAATATGTTTCAGCCTGTCCTCTATCTGGAGATGGGTCTTTTGGAATTGCACTTGGCCATCGTGCTGACCATTTTACAAATGAGGAAAGTGAGGTAAACAGGGTGAAGTCATTTGCTCAGGGTCACAAAGCTAGTAAGGGCCTGAGGCCAGATTAGAACTCAGGTAGAGGATGAGTCTTCCTGACTCCAGCCCCTTCCCTCCGACCACTTGGGAGCCACTTAACTGCCCTATTTAGTCTTGACAATTTTACTTTATAGAAATCCTTCTGCTGTTTGTTTCCGCTTACGTGACTTTGCATCAGTTCATAAGTCCTCCCAGGTTTTCCTGAAAATATTCCCCTTTTATCATTTCTTACAGCACAATAGTATTCCATTAGCTACATATGTCATAACTTGTTCAACTGTTCTCCAAACAAAAGGCTTCACTTTCCAACTCTACTATCATGAAAAAAGATACTATCAAGATTTTTGTACAAATGGGTCTTTTTTCTTTCGAGTTTTTGGAGTATAACTAAGGGTAGCAGTACTAGATTAAAGGTAGGCACAATTTACTAAGTCTTTTTTTTTTTTCTTTAGGCATATCTCCAAATTGCTTTTCAGAACAGTCAGATCAGTTGACAGCTCCAGCAACAGCTCACTAAAGCCCTTCCAGAATTTGTCATTTTCTTTTTTTGTCATTTTAGCTAATCTGATATGTGTGAGGTGATATGCCACAGTTATTTTAGGGTGCATTCTCTATCAGTGATTTTGAGCACTTTTTTGGGAATGTTTTAGTGTGCATTTCTCTAATTATCAAAAGCTTCACCAGTTATGTTTTCTTTTCTGTCATATTAGCCAATCTGATAGGTTCGAGGTGGTACCTCAGAGTTGTGTTCATTTTCATTTCTCTAATCAATAGTGATTTAGAGCATTTTAAAAATCTGATTATAGAGAGCTTTGATTTCTTCTTCCAAAAACTGTTTATATCCTTTGATTAAACAAGTATTCTTAGAGAGGAAAAAAAATCAGCACAATTGATTTCTACATTGAAAGAGTTCAAAAATATAGTCCTTTAATTATCTCTTTGCTTCCGCTTCATCTGAGATTATGACTATTGCCCCCCCTCCCTTAAACTTTAGGTGATGGATAGTAGTTTAGCTGGAGTTTCTCATTTTAATTTGTGTGTATCTTTCTGTTTCAAATATGTTGCTTGTATACAGAATACAGTTGGATTCTGGTTTCTTATTTCATTCTGCTATCTTCTTCTGTTTTATGGGTAAGTTCATCCCATTCACATTCACAAGTTATGATTGCTAACTCTACATTTCCTTCTCTTAAGCTCACCCTGCTCTCTTATACTTTCTTTTTTCCTTGTCTCCTCTTTAAGAAAATCTTTTGCTTCTAACTGATGCCTCCTTTAATCTCCCTCTCATTCCTCGATTCCCCTTCCCTTAATCCCATTCCCTTCTAATTCTCCTTTGGGTAAGATGTATTTCTGTACCCCACTGTGTATATATGTATATTCTTCTCTCCTTTAACCATTTCAGCTGAGAATAAGATTCAAGTGTCACCCCTCCCCCCTTCTAATTGTCTGAACTTTTTGTATACTAAATTGGAGATAATTTCTCCCATTCTTCCTTGCCCTACCCCCTTCTAGTGTGTTCCTCTTCTTCAAACATTTCATTCTTCTTTTCAGCTCATCAAAACACATTAAAGTCATTCCTAGGCCTTCCATCTAACTAGACTTTGTGATCCCTGACGATAGACTTAATTATGTTTTGTACAAGTGTCATATCTCCATATAAGAATGTATTAAATCTTAACTGGTTCCTTATGATTGCTCCCTTCCATTTACCTTTTTCATGCTGTTCTTGACTCCTGTATTTTTGGTCAAATTTTCTCTTCAGTTCTGGTCTTTTCATCAGGAATGCTTGGAAATCCTCTATTTTGTTAAAGATCCATTTTTCCCACACACAGGAGAATACTCAGTTTTGCTGGCCAGATTATGCTTGGTTGTAATCTTAGATCCTTTGCGTTCTGGAATATCATATTCCAAGTTTGCCACTTCTTTAAGGTGGTGGTTCCTAAATCTTGTGTGACCCAAACCAAGACTACTCAGTATTTGAATTATGTCTGGTTGCTGGCCATATATTTTCCTTCACCCAGGAGTTCCGGATCTTGCTATAATATAATATCTTAGTGTTTCTTCAGGATGTGACTGGTCAATTTTTTTTTCAATTTCTATTTTGCTCCCTGGTTCTAAGATATCTGAGCAGTTTTCTTTTATGATTTCCATGATGGATGTCTAAGCTCTTTTTTTGGTACATAATTTTTAGGTGGCCTCATGATTCTTAAATTATCTCTCCTTAATCTGTTTTCCAAGTTAGTTGTTTTTCCTATGAGACAATTCACATTTACCTCTATTTTTCAGGGTTTTTTTTTTACTTTGCTTTATTATTTCTTGATGTCTCATGGAGTCATGAGCTTCCATATGGCCAATTCTAATTTTCAAAGAGTTTTTTTTTTCCTGTGAGGTTTTGTACTTGTTTTTCTAAGCTGTTAATTATCTTTTCATATCTTCCCCACTTCTCAGTTATTTTCCTCATTTTTTTTCCTTTATTAGTCTCATTTGGTTTTTTAAATCATAATTTAGCTCTTTTAAAAATCATTTCTTTAACTCTTCTAGGAATTCTTGGTGGATTCATGTCCACACTGAATTTTTGAAGTTTTGCTTGGAAATAGTTTCAAGTTTTTCTCTTCTTCCTCGTTCAGCATCTTGAGCTTCTTTTTCTGTTTTGTTCATTCTTCTAGTCTACTTCTTGACTTTGGACTTGATTTTAGTGCTGTGCTCTGCCAACTCCTATGGAGTGGAGTGGGATGGATATCTGGCCTGGGCTTCTATCCTCTTACATCCTTCTGCTGCTTTCATAGCTCTGTCTGGAGGCCTGCAAGCTTTTGGTGCTCCCAAGTGGTGAGATCTGGAACAAGGTCTGTTCCCTGTCTTTCTGGTCTGAGTCCTGCAAAGTCCTAATCCAAGTTTTGTTCTGTTCACTTGTCCCTGGTTGTGAGTTCCAGCGCTCAGCTACTGGACTCGGTCACCATCAGCCTGCTAGGAGGCTCTCTATAGGTTCAGAATGACTGAACTGCCAACTCCCCTGTGGTCTGGGACTTTTGCTCTGGTTATTCCACTGCAGACCTACAAGCTGGCCTAAAGGATAGAACCAAGAAACGTAGGATGATCGCTACTGGGGATTGATGAACCAAGGAAAGGTTTTTTGAAAATGGGGGAGACATGGGCATGGTTGTAGTCAGTAGAGAAGGAGAGATTGAAAATGAATGAGAGTGGGGATGCTAGGGAGCACAATCTGCAGAAGAAGATGGAAGGGAATGTTTCCTTAGCAAGGAGAAGGGGAATCTCTTCATGTGAGGCAGGGGTGAACAAAGGGATAAATGGCAAAAGACATCTAAGTGATGTGAGATGAGGAAGAGGAGGAGAAGAGAGCACTCTCAGCAAATGGCCTTGAGGCAAGGTTCTCAGCTGAGGTGGTTACTCGATGAACATTTATTAAGCCCCTACAATGTGCTAAGCAGCTAGGTGGCTAAGCTTGGGATACGAAAAATGGGTGTCCACCCTCAAAGAGCTCAGTCCAATGGGAGGACAATCTGAAAATAGCTATGCAAACAAGCTATATATAGGATCAACTGGAGATAATAAACTGAGGCACTAGCATCAAGAAGGCTTCCCATAGAAAGTGAAATTGTATCTGAGACTTGAAGGAAGTCAGGAGGCAGAAGGGGGAGAAACAGAGTGACAGAATGAGTGAGTGAGAGAGACAAAGTACATTCCAGATATAGGGGACAGGCAGAAAAAAAGCTGGAGTCAGGAAATGGAGTGTTGTATTCAAAGAGGCCAGTGTCCCTGGACTGTACAGTAGATGGAGGGATATAAAAAAGTGTAAGAGAAGGGAGGAAAAGAGGAATGCCCGATAGAGGATCTGGGTTTTGATCCTGGGGGTGAAAGGGAACCAATGAAATACAAGAAATAGGGACTTGACACTGGAGTTTATTAAATGGGGTGGATGTAGAGGCAGTCGGGATGAAAAGGCTTGGAAAATGAGTGGGACAATGAGTCAGTTGTGGAGGTATAAAAGTATCGCTTTGCTGCGGCAAGGACAAGACTGTTTAATAAAATCTATAATGGAGTGTCATTTAGCGGCATATGAATAGGAGTAAAGGCAACAGATCGTGGAAGTGATCTAGGGCATGGCAGACTGGTGCTATACAGTAAGGAGACAAAGGCCTCAAGGGAAGAGACCAGTATAGCATGGAACTGGTTCACCAAGGAGTTAAGATGGGAAAAGGGGGAGAATTCGGCCTGTGCAGGGGTGATGGCCTCAGAAAGAACCGAGGGGGAGAGGGGATGAAGCATCAAGTGGGGTTGAAAGGCTAAAGAAGATGAGCAATTACCAGAGATCGTGCTAAGGAAATTTCAGAGCTCGTGAACACGGAAGAGGGATATTTGTGGGCGGCAGCAAGGTCAAGGGGATGACCGTCTTTATAAGTAGCTGAGATGGGGTAGAAAAGTACTTCCCAGGAAATGTGCAAGTTGAGGTTAGGGTGCTTGAGAGATGATTGATACTAGTGTGGAGTATGGAGCATACTGCACAGTATCTACAATTTCCCATTTGACTTCTGGGTAGGCCACAGCCAGGTACTCAACTCCTAAGGTTATGAGCTCAGAGCACAATTTCTAAGAAAGTGAACCATGGCACAGTATGACAAATAGAGCCTCTAAGATGAGACCTAGGAACAGTTCACCTTGCCTGATGATATATGCTCTTTCTGATCAGTTACAGCCTTGTGACATTTGCCCATGAGTCAAAGGTAAAATGACTTGGCTCTTGGATGCAATGCTTACGAGAATATTCATAATGGCCTCCAGAGCAGGCTGTATTTGACTCTCTCAAGTCCTTTTCCCCTTTAACAATCTCTAATTCTCGAAGATGAGAGTTGCCCACAGTTAGGGTGTAGTGATAATCATTCAATAGAACTATCTCCCAACACCATAATCATCGTCAGCTTTCTAGATTACAATGGTTCCCCAATGATCTCACTGGAAGCCTTGGACTTCACAGAAAAGCCTTGTACCCATCAGTCACATTGCAACAAAGTGATCATCGGCCAGCCCTTATTCTGAACTGGTCAGATCACTGGGATCGGCAACACCACCAATACTACTGTGATGATCCAGTGAAAATCATGAAAATCATGATGATCCAGTTTGAAAATCATGCTATAGAAACATCACTCGAAGGAACTTCATATAAGAGAGACTCTAAAAAATAATAACAACAAAAAAATCAAGTTCGAGCTATCCAATAGCGGAGCAGGCTACCTTGCTACGAGCACCAAGTTTAGTGAAAGGGTATGATGCAAAATGGAAGTCCCGTAAGTTAGGTTGGTCCAGAGAGTGTTCAAGTAGAGGCTTCTTACTGGACCACGGGTGGGTACTAACAATACAAGATGCTGGCACTGTCCAGAGCTCTTTGCATAAAAAGCTGCAAAAGGGCTCTCATGTTTCACTTCTAACCCAGATCAGAAGAATGGCTTCCTGGACCTAGTTTCCCTTGCACAAGTCAAAATGTCCGTGAACACAGAGGTAAATATTAGGGGGGAGGGGCTTTTAGTCATAGAAGGGATGATCATACCTGTGCTTCTTTTCCAGACTGGAACCAGTCCAGCTACATTGAGTGGGCAGAGATATTGACAGGCTTGGGTTCGAAGGAATGTTCCAACTTGCAGCCTCCTGGGATTAAGACATTGAGGGAGATCCAAAGCTCCAGCTAAAGTGGAGGGGATTTTTTCTTTTGTGAGGCAATTGGGGCTAAGTGACTTGCCCAGGGTCACACAGCTAGGAAGTGTCTGAGACCACATTTGAACTCAGGTCCTCCTGACTTCAGGGATGGTGCTCTAGCCACTGCGCCACCTAGTGGCCCCCGGAGGGGATTTTTTTTTTTTTTTTTTTTTTAGGTACAGTGGAATAAACATTGGATTTAGTCAGAGGACTGAGTTCAAAGTCCCAGTCTTTGAGACTTCAGGACTCTTAAGTGAGCCCTCCCTCCCATCCCCAGCTATCCATCTATTATTGTTATATCTACTACCTTCTTGTTTAATCATTTTTCAGGCACAGCTAACTTTGTGACCCCATTTGGGCTTTTCTTAGCAAAGGTACCAGAGTGATAGACATTTCTTTCTCCAGCTCATTTTTACAGAGGAAGAAACTGAGTCACACAGGGTAAAGTGACTTGTCCAGGATCACACAGCTGGTGTCTGGAGCCAAATTTGAATTCAGGAAGAGGAGTCTGACTCCAAGTCTGGCACTCAATTCACTACAGTCCCATTTAAGTGAATGCTTCTCTAACATGTCGACCTTGCTTCCGTGACGCCCCACAATTCCTTGCCTTAGCTTCACAGATTTACAGCTAGAAGAGACCTTAGATGCTGTCTAGTCCTCCCCATTCATTTTATAGTTCAGGGAAAAGGCCCAAGAAAAGGAAAGAGTTTAAGGTCACACACAGGGAGTAAATAGCAGAATTTGGCCTGAGCCCACGTCCTTTCCCTTCAAAATGGGTATTCTTTCCCTTGTGCCATGTCCTCTCACTGTGACCTCTGTTTCTGACAGGCTCCTTCTCATTGACCAACACAACCACGCTCAGGCCCTTCCTTCTGATTCTCCTCTGCACACTGAATCCCAACATTTTCTTAGCCGCCTCTCCTCTACAACTCCTACAGTCATTAGCTCATTTAGTTTCTCACTCCTTTCTTCAAAAAGTAGTTTCCTTCCTCAATTACATAAAAAAATCTTAATAATCATTTAAGTTTTGAGTTCTAAATTCTCTCCCTCTCTCCCCTCTCCTTCCTGAGACAGTTAGACATTTCCATATTTGCCATTTTGTGTCTCCAATCTTTAACCTTTATAAGTGTGCTTTCTGCCCACAGCCCTGTATTAAAACTTTTAATGTCCTCACTTGCATTGACTACCCTTTCTCATGGATACTCTTTTGCCTCGGTATTAGAACACTACCATCTCTTCCCTCTTTTGCTGTTGATTTTGTCTGACAGCCCTTCTCATCGTTCCTTAAACACAGACATTATGTACTCCCCCAGCTCCCCACTTTAGCTCAGAAGTACCACAGTTTTAATCTGCCTTTCCCACAATCCACTCTAGAGAGGATGCTCAGGATCCCTCCAGCCTGCTATTTGTTGCATGATCCAACTTGCTGATTAAGGAAGAGAAGCGAAATTCAAAGGCCATGATTTGGGGAAGTGGTCCAGACTTTTTTTTTTTAATTTTATTTTCAATCAAAATTATCTTCTTCCCCCACCCATTAGAACGCAAGAAAAACAAAACCATTACAAATATGTATAGTTATGCCAAACAAAATCTTCCATTAGTCAAAGGAAGAAAGAAAAAGAAAGAAAGAAAAGATGTTGTGATAATGCCTTCCGAGTCCATCAGTTCCATCGAGTATTTCATCACAGGCTCCTTTAGAATCGTGGTGGATCATTGTATCGATCAGAGTAGCTAAGTCTTTGACAGCGGATCATCCGGACAATATTGCCGTTAGGGTACGGCGTTCTCCCGTTTCGGCATCAATTCATACAGGTTCTCCCGGGTTTCTCTGCAACCATCCTCTTCGTCACTTCTTCTGGCATAATAAGATTCTCTCACAATCATATGCTCTAACTTGTTCAGCCATCCTCCAGTTAATGGGCAGTTTCCAATTCTTTGCCACCACAGAAAGAGCTGCTGCTGCAAATGTTTCTTTACATATAGGTCCTTTTCTTATTTCTTTGATTTATCCGAGGTTTTGACCTAGTGCTAGGGCAGAGGGTATGCACAGATCTTGACTTTTGATACTTCATCTCCCAGTTCAGTCTTGGAGAGAGGGAAGCAGGAGGTCAAGGGACAGAAGTGGACAAGACAGGAGGAGGAGGAGCTCAGGAGCCAGCTGAGGGTAGTGATCAAATAGAAGGATGGCAGGCTTCATTCTATCTCCAATGGGCACAGTCAAGAGGCTGGATAGATAGGTACAGGTAGATGACCTCTCAGGAAGATGGCCAGTATCCCCTTCCCCCATCACACAAGTCCAGCTCTCATTGGCTGTTTGACCTGTGATGTCAGGGATCCAGTAGGGCAAGCTGGGCAGTGGGCCTTCTCACTGGGGAGCTCCACACAGCTCATAGGCCTTTTGACACCCAGGCCCTGGACTGACCCCATCTCCCTCCCACAGGGCTAGTTTCAGGATACAAGTCAGAAAAGAGACACCTTGGGGAACCAAAGTCCAACGAGGAGGGTGAGCTACACTAGGAAAAGTTGGCTGGAAGACTGGGAACAGGCTCAAGCCCTGCTCTCTTCAAGGCTCCAAGGATAGGCCAAACCAAATGGTCCCCTCCTTCCCCCCCCTTTATCCTCTTGCCCCAAGGCTTCAGGCCCAGTAAAGGTGGCCCTCTACCCAGTTTCAGATCTTTCCTTTCCCTTTTCTTTTTGAGTACCATTCTTTCTCCTTCCCCCAAATTAAAAGGAAAACTCTTGAGTGCAGGACCTCAGATTTTTGATCCAAACCTCCATCCAAGTCTTTCTCGGTTACCTCTTCCTATCACCTCCATCAAGGCCGTGATGGTTTCTGATTTTGTGTGTCTGGATTGGAGTCACACACTAGCTAGCTGTGATCCTGGACAAGCCACTGAACTTGTCTGTCTCGATTTCTTTATCTGTAAAACGGGGACCATAATAGCACCTATCCCCCAAGGTGGTTGTGAGGATCCACTGAGATCTTCTTGATAAAGCACTCTGCAAACCTTCAGCTGCTCATGGCTAGTTGCTATTCTCCTCAGGGCCTAGCACATGGCTGACTCAGGAAATGAACTGTGCACAAACAGGGGTGAATCAGGGTTAGTGGAGTTTATTGCAAGGTCTTGAAGCTCCTGGGTCCTGTCTCTTCCACAGATTAGCTTCAGTCAGCTAGGAGAGGCCCGTTAAATCAGGCAGAGTAATATTTTAGGTGACAACTCATTGATCTTGTGGAGGGACAGTCAAGGGAGGATGGGGCCGGGGGAGGTGCACCCATCCAAGAAATCACTAGTCCTTAGTGCAGAGAACAAAAAAATCAAAAGCTTGGAGTAGAGGTGCATAACATTTAATTAACTGGAAGCAATAGTTTGAAAAGCTAGGCTCTCTCTCCCTAGTAGGAGAGGCCTGGGGGCTCCTTCACCCCCACCTCCCCTCCCTTAGAGCCAAGTGCTCTTCATGGCTGCCTTATAGGTCTAGTATAGATTTTCTTTGAGACAGGAAGCCCCTGAGGACCACCCACAAGGTGAGGCCTCATGATGGCAATGAGTAACCCTGAGCTTCACAACAAGCCCCATCACCCAAGCACTGACCCCTTTTGTGGGTCAGGAATGGGAGTCAGAAGAGCTATCTAGGAAGGGCCCCACCTTCAATCAAGGAGAGGGGATGGCTAAATAGGAACATGAAAGGCCCCAAGCCTCGAGGCTAGGGAGTTTTAAGAAGCAAGGCCATTGCCACAGAGGGCAGCAGCTCTAGTAATTCTCATGCTTGGGGAAGGAAGGCTTCCCTTCCCCCAAGGCTTTCTGATTCTCTGTAAGGCTGCCCTTTGGCAGTTAGGTTTTGTTCATGAAGGGAAGGGGGTTAAATTGGGAGAAAAAGGCCCATGATTCTGTGTTCAATGGGAAGCAGCACTGGGAGCGAGGGCCAAGGATGCTTGAAATGCAGAGTCTGATGGTGACATCATAAAGTCAGTAGTCATATCCCAGGGAAAAAACTGGGGAGGGGAAGGTGTCGTAGTAGGCAGTCCCTGACCACCATCCCACTCTGCACTACAAAAGCCGACCCCCTTTTCTAATACTACTCCCCTCGTTCTTCCTTCCTTCCATGCCTACTAGAGGGTGGATGGAGAGAGCAAGGACAGAGTCAGCTTTCAGCCAGAAAACCAACCTCCACTACTCCATCCAGCCCTAGTAGAGTTCGGTTCGGTTTTGCTTTTTTTTTTTTTCCAGGCAAGGGGGATGGGGGGAGTTAGTCCAGGAAGCCAACTTCCACGGGCTCAGTCATAGTACAGTTGAGCATACGGGTAGCCAGACGTTCGATATCATCCAAGCTCAGGTGGCGAAGACTCCGATCATAGTCCTGTGGAGAGCAGAAGGGAGGAGGGTGGGAAGGGAGAAAAGACAAGGCCTTGACCTCTGGTCCGAGTCATGAGCAATACACTACAACAAAGGCTCGGGAAGGAAGTTGGAGTGACCAAAGAGATAAGAGAGAGGGAAAGGCCCCATACATCCAAAAATATCTATAAAGGCTGTTTTTGCGAGGAGAATTGGAGACCAAAGAGGTGTCTACCAACTGGGAAATGGCCACCAGGATCCCAGAGGCCCCACAAGGAAGCCTACTTCAGACCTCCTGAGAAGGGACAGAACCCAAGAACTCAATGAAGCTTATTTTTGGTGAACATAGCCAATGAGGGATTTTGTGGCTCTACATGAGGCTTATTTGGTGCAAGGGTTCTGTTTGTCCTTCCTCCCCCCCCCCCCCCCCCCAGAAAGGGGAGGGGGGGGGGAGGGACAACTGGTGAGCTGAAAAAACCTCCTGGCTTGGAGTCAGAAGACTCATGTTCATACTCCTCTGTAGAAGAGATGAGATCTGAGGTCCCTTCCAACTCTGCATTTCTGCTACTAAGGGCTAGAAGTCCAGCTAGCCAAATCCTACAGATGTTGCCTGTGAGTGCTAGTTCAGGCTAAGGAGAAAGCTGAATCTTCCAGCCCTGGACCTCACCTTTTGTAGCTGGTCTAGGACTCTCCTGGTATCAGCTGTGCTAAAGTGTCGGGCCAAGATCTGAGAGACCAGCAACCAGGTGGGGAGTGGTTGAGGCTGGACCTGAGGCTTTGAGGTCTGATGTCGAGTAGTCCCCTCATCAGGAAGCTTGATCACTAGGTTGATCTTGGAGTTTGGCCCAATGCTATAGTCCGAAAGGCGAAGTTCATCTGGGAATAGGAAGAGAAAGAGGAAGAGGAGGTGATGTTGGACTCCTGTGCCTCTGATCCAAAAGGACCAACTCAAGCCTTCTCATCACAGGCACTAGGTTAACTTTTATACCTCCTCATTGCTGAATAAGTGAGATTGCTACCTTATACCCTGACTTCCAGGGGCCAGCTTGGTCTTTAGATCAAACTGATACCCTCAACCAACTCCACAGAGCTCCTTCACCATCTCAGGGAGTCCATACATGTATTGGGGGAGGGGAGAGGGATGGAAGTTTAGAGTTAAAGATCCTAAAATCTGAGATCTGTAGAAAAAAGTCACTGACATTATGCAACTCTCTCCCATTCTGGCTCAATGTATCAATCAACAAGCACTTCCTAGAGGCACCCCTATGTGTCAGGTGCAGTCAGTGCTAGGGATGTCTAAAGGGAAAAATATTTTAATGACTCTTACTGCCTTTGTAATAATCCTATGTAGTTGTGCAAAAATGTTTGTGGCAGCCCTTTTTGTAGTGGCTGGAAACTGAATGGATGCCCATCAATTGGAGAGTGGTTGAATAAATTATGGTATATGAATGTTACGGAATATTATTGCTTTGTAAGAAACGACCAGCAGGACGATTTCAGAGAGGCCTGGAGGGACTTGCATGAGCTGATGCTGAGTGAAATGAGCAGAACCAGGAGATCATTTCTGATGGACGTGGCTCTCTTCAACAATGAGAGGATTCAGATCAGTTCTAATTGTTCAGTGATAAAGAGAGCCATCTACACCCAGAGAGAGAACTGTGGGAACTGGGTGTGGACCATAACATAGCATTTTCACTGTTTTTGTTGCTGTTTGCTTGCATTTTGTTTTCTTTCTCAGGTCCCCCCCTTCTTTGATTTTTCTTTTCCAGTAAGATAACTACATAAATATGGATACCTATATTGGATTTAACATATATTTTAACATATTTAACATGTATTGGACTACCTGCCGTCTAGGGGAGGGGTGGGGGGAAGGGGAAAATTTGGAGCACAAGGTTTTACAAAGGTCAATGTTGAAAAATTACCCATGTACATGTTTTCTAAGTAAAAAGCTTTCATAAAAAAAAAAACCAATCCTATGTAGTTTATTTTATTCATTTAAAAATATTACTCTAAGGAGGGGTTCATAAATTTAAGCAGATTGTCAAGCACAATAAATTTTATTGTACAACATCCACTGGACCCTGCTTCAAGGCAATCCTACCATGCCTCTTATGAACTTACCCATTCTTCAGCATTATTGGCTCTTCCAAACCTTTTCATTCCATCTCTAACTTGTGTTATAGAAAAAAATTAAGTCCATTCTCTGATAGCTCCTGTTTCTTTTCCTCATCTCCTTTCATTTGGGTACCTTCTGCCACTTTCTACTCCTTTACCCACTCTATTCTGTCTATTCCAATAGACTGGCCCTGCTTCCTGTCCTCACTTTCTTACTTATCCTCCATCTCTTTCTGCTTTCTGGGTCATTCCCAACTGCCTACAAACAGGTGCTTGTCTCCCCCAAGCTCCCCAAAACTCACTTTGTCCATCCATCTCTTCTAGCCACCATCTTATAAATCTCTTCTGCCCTTTGTAGCAAAACATTGAAAAGTTTACATTCAGTGTATACACTTTCTGTCCTCTCACTCTCTTCTTAACCCCTTAAAAGTCTGACTTCTGCCCTTCTTATTCTACTAAAACGGCTTTCTTCAAAGTTACCAATGATTTCCTGGTTGTTAAGTCTAATGGCCCTTTCTCATCCCTTTTCTCCTCTACCCCTCTGCTGCCTTTAAGACTGCTAATAATTCTCTCCTAGCTACTCTCCTGTTTAGATTTTGGGGACACCCCACTCTCTCTCTGTCGGTTTTCTTCCTACTTGACTACCCTTTCTCCGTCTCCTTTGATAGAGCTTCCCCTAAGTCACACCTGGTGACTGTGAGTCCCTCAGGACTGTTCTGGGCCCTTTGCTCTATTACTATTTCCCTTGGTGATCTCATGAACTTCCATGGAATGATAATTGTCATCTCTGTGTGGATGATTCTCAAATCTACTTATCCAGACCTAATCTTAAATTGTGGTTCTCCAATTACCTTTTAGATATGTAAATTGGAAGTCCAGTAGATATCTGAAACTCAGTATGTCCCAAGACAGAATTCTTTATCTTTGCCCCTAACTCTTCCTCCTCTCCTACCTTGCCTATAACTGTGGAGGACACTCCCCTCACCTAAACGAGTTAGGAGTCATCCTGGGTTCCTCACTAACACTTACTTCCCATATCCATAGCAAGGCCTGTGATTTCCCCTCTTAGTATCTCATATCTCCTCTGATCCTGCCATCCCCTGGTGCAGGCCCTGATCACTTCACACCTGGACTGCTGTGTCTCCTCAGTCCGGTCCATCCTCCATTCAGCCACCAGAGGGATTTTCCTAGAGTGCAGTGCTCACTATGTCACTTCTTCCCCTTATTCAATAAAGCCCAGTGGCTCCCTATCACCTCTAGGATCACATGTAAAATCCTGTTTGGTGTTCAAGGCCCTTCATAACCCTCTGTATTTCCAGTCTTCTCACACCTTACACATTCCCTTTTTGATCCAGTAACATGGATCCTTGCTATTCCTGGAACAAGAAGTCTGTCCCTCCCCTTCTCCTCTCTTTCCCCTCCCTCCCCATTCTCTCTGATGGTTTCCCACTCCTAGTGCTAGTTCAGGCTAAGGAGAAAGCTGATTCTTCCAGCCCTGGACCTCACCTTTTGTAGCTGGTCTAGGGCTCTCCTGGTATCGGCTGTGCTAAAGTGTCGGGCCAAGATCTGAGAGCCCAGCAACCAGGTGGGGAGTGGCTGAGGCTCCTCTGATCCTGCCGTCTCATCTCTGCCTCCTGGTTTCCCTCAAATCCCAGCTACCTCTCCCCCCCCCCCCTTAAAATGAAGGTCTTCCCTCTGAGACTAGCTCCAACTTGTCCTTGATCTTGTCTGCGTGCATCTTTGCATATCGTCCCCCCCCCCCCCATGAGAGAGCAAAGGCTTGGATCTTTTTTTGGATCCCTGGAGCTCAGCCCACTCAGAGACATTTAAGCCAAGTTTCCCCGATGGACAGATAAAAAGTCCACGGGCGGCTAAGCCGCCCCCCCCCCCTCCACCCCAAGGCTGAAGGCTGGAGCGAAACCAGGGCAGCCCCATCTCCTCCCTTCCCCTCCCCCTTCCCCGAGGGCCCAGAGAGACCGATACCTGCCAAGGCCTTGCCCTTGAACAACAGCCGCTGCTGGACCACCGGGATGTTTAACTTCTCGTACACCAGGTGCTTCAGGGTGGAGACTCGCTCGTCCTCGGGCACCTGGGGGCGGGGCGAGGCGGGGCCGGCAACCAGGGAGGTGGGACTTGAGGCGGGTGCTAGCCCCGATCGCCCCGCCCCTCGCCCCCCGCCTCTTGGGAGGGAGGGGGCCGCCCCGGCCCCCGGCCCCGCCCCCGCCTCGCCCAGCCCTAGTCCGCTCGGGCCAGCCAATCGTCCCAACCCTTGGGAGCGCGCCACCCGACTCCCCTTCCCTCCGCCCGGGGAGGGGGGAGGTGGGGGGGAAGGGGTTAATGTTCTCAAAACGCGGTGGGAGTACCTGGAGGCTGCATTCCCGGCCCTGAAGCGCCTTCACGGTCAACTGCATTGCGGCGGGAGCGGCGCCTTTAAGAGCTCCCAGCGGACTTGGACTGCACCTCCCCGTCAGCCACCTCAACTTCAGGCCCGGCCGGAACCAACAGCCAGCGAGGGCGGGGCTGGCCCTCGAGGCTGCCGGGAGCCGGGAAGGCGGGGCCGGGGTTGGGATGGACCGGAAGTGAGACTCGAGGCCGTTGCGGGACGCGCGCGCCCTCTTCAGGTTCGGAGGCTCGATGCGCCTGGTGCCGCCTCCCCCTCCGCCCTTGGCCAAGCCCCGCCCCTGGCTGGCCTCTCTTTTGGGGAAGCCACGAGGCGCAGGGGCAGGGAAAAGACTCCCGGAGGGGTGGAAAGCCCTGGGCAGTGGTCCGAGCGGAGAGGCGATCCGTGTCTTTGGAGGCAAATACGGCCGGGAAGCGGTGTCTGTACTTGGGGAAAGTTAGATGTTAGAAGACAGCGGGAAGGGTAGAAGGGAGCCAGGGTGAGGAGGAAGTGTCACGTGGTAACTCCTGAGCTGAAGGGAAATTGACTCGGTTGTTTTAGGGGCTGGGAGCCACCTGCTGACCTATGGGTTCCCCAGTTATTCCTCAAAGTGCCAGAACTTGAGGTACTCTGGGTAAACTGCGGCCCGGAAGCAGCTCCACTTCTCCCCCGAGGGTCTTTGTCCTCTGTGGGTGGGGCCACAAAGCCGATTATATGGGGAAGTTAGGTCGGATGCCCGATAACTTTTGGACACAGAACCTGAGATGCTAGTGGGACATCCAGGCGGACCTATCCAACTGGCACTTAAAAGTGGCACATAATGGAGAGGTTTGATGTGGAAATCTTATTCCTATTTGGGGGCTCCCCAGAGGGGAGAGGAGATAGGTACCCCATGTACAAAGACTCAGATGTAGCACATGTTTCCTGCAGTCACAAAAATAATGCTGAACACAAAAGGCTCTTCCAAGGGCATATCGAGAAAATAATAAATAAATACAAAATAAGCCAATATTTGTGACTCGGTGACAACTTGTATTCGGCTGGTAGCTCGAAACAAACATAACAGGAAGCAATTTGTGAGACTATTGAATAGGAATTTCCTATTTTGCCACAACTTTACAGTGTCTTCGTGGCTCCAAGTCCAAGTCCATGTCTTTTGGCAAGCCAATCCTCTTTGGTCTCTGTGAAAAATAACTCCATTGAACTTGGGAGGGGGTGGTTAAAATTATACAGCTGCAGAAGTGGGTATCCTATAGAATGGGAACACTTCCAATTAATGCTTTTTTCAAAGCCAGAGCTCAAGTCCCTCCCTTGATGCCCCACTGGCTGAATACTACAGAGGTTGGGAGTAATTTCCCCCCTCCAGTGTGAATCTCCAACTCTAATTATATATATATATATGTCAGTCAGACTTGACACTGCCTCCTGGTGTCTTTCCCCTTATGCCATTATGGGCTTTCCTAACCCCACTATGTCTTATGCTGTCTCTCCTTTCAGACCCCACTTCTCCTCCTTATAGCTGACTCTTCTGGGGGTACTTAAGTCCCTTTCAGGATTTAGCTTGACAGTTAAGAGCATGCCCCAACCTCAGGGGGTGTTTCCTTTCTCCTGGTAAATAGCAAGTTCTGATGGGGTGCAGCTTCCAGGGGAAATATAACAGTAATCCTGAGGCTCCCAGACTTTAGGAGTGCTATCATTCTAACAATCTATTTGTCAATGATCCTAAAGTCTCTTGGCTTTAGGAATATTATAGTATAGTCCTACAAACATTGCTGATTGCCAGATAACAATCTGTTGATGAGTGATGATAGGGTTTCTGAGAAAACTGATGAGGTGCATACCAGACTACTTCTCTCTCTCTCTTTTTTTTTATTAAAAGCTTTTTATTTATAACATATGAGTGATTTTTCTACATTGACCTTTGCAAAAACTTTTTTTTGTTCCAAGCTTTTCCCCTTCCCCCCCCCAGATGACAGGTAATCTAATACATGCTAAATATGTTAAATTATATGACAAATCAGACTACTTCTCAACCTCACCTCTAAACTATAAAATTCAATATTGAGGTACATACCAAACCCCTCCTCAATTCTACCTCTAATCTATAAAATTAGCCTATCAGTGGCATGAAGCACCTGATCTGTCTTTTTCCTATAAATTGATCTTCTTGCTCCTGGTTTTTTGCTAATCCTTTTTGGAACTTAGCCCAACAGCATAATAAATCTTTGCCCCTTAACTTGGAGACAAACAATTTGTGAACTCTTTTCATCATACCGGTGACACCGACCTGGAACCCTAAGGTCTTTGGGGTGTCTTCTACCCTAGACAATTCCACTAGGGAACTTGCCCTTTCCATCATTAATTATTAAAACCTCTTTCTATCCTCTCCCAACTCTATTTCATATTGATTGTTCCCAGTGTCTATTGTATCCCTTCATTTCGTCTATAACCTATTCCCCTAAATAAATCCACTTTTTGCCAAAGAGAATGGCCATTGTGAATTCTTCACATGACGGAACCCCAACTTTGGGTGCCTGCCATCATCTAGTGTCTACATAAGCCACATCACCAGCACTGACTCCCATGTGATTCATTGCTCATGGCCCCTACCCCTCTGTGGGAAAAGCTAGGATAGTCTTTAAACTTACATGCAGCTGAGAGAGAAGGTAAATCCTTTTAAAGATCCAATGAATCACTGGCTCATGGGGCTCAATGGCCAGTAAGGGAGTTAGTTACTTCATCATCTCAAACCACTAGCCCTTCTCTGTTATGGCATACATATCCCGGGAATCCCTGGGAGTTTCCGGGATGGCCTAAGTGAGTTTATTCCCATGCATGTTCCTGTGGTGTAAACCTCCAATTCAAATCCCTATTACTTAGATGCATACAGAATATATACAAAATGAACACAGAGTAGTTTTGGGAGAGAGGGCACAAGCATCTGAAGGAACCTGGAACAGCTTCCTGTAGAAGGTGGAACTTAAGAAGACCTAGCTCAAGTCTTGAGTGGACGAGAACTTCACTGACTCCCTGCTGAATGCAGGAGAGATTTTATTTTACATTCTTGCATGGATAGGTGCCTAGGTTAGGAGACACATTTTGGAAACCACAAAGGCAGCCTTTTATTTCCAATCCAGAAGCACAAGTCCCTCCCTGATTCCCTATTAATTGAAAGTTACTTGAAGTGAATGTGAATCTCCACCTCTCATTACATAGCCAGTCCCTGCTCCCAAGGAGCTTATATTCTAATGGGGGAAGAAGATAACCCAAGAAGGTGAAGGAGGCAAAGTCTTTTCCAATCGGAGATCACCACTCCTGATTACAATAGCTAGTCCCTACCGTTAGGGAGCTTACATTTTTATATTCTCTGGGGGGAAAGATATCCTGAGGAGAGGAAGGGGACAAAACCCAGAGAGTTCCTAAAACCTCCACACCTGATTATGTGCTTTGATTTCCTTGAGGGTCTCACCCTCCCAGTTCTTGGGTTTCAATTTTCTAATTTGTTTCATTTCTCCAATTCCATTTTTCATAACTGTGGAAATTAAATCATCACACTGAGGAAACCCAGAGTTTCTAAAAGGCAGAGGTGAGAAGTGCTAGGGAATAGCCAGTGGGAGGGCATGGGTATGAGAATGCTGTGTCTGTGCAAAAGTAAGTTGCTATTTTGAGGTGCTACAGTCCAGAACTTCAATATATACCTTGGATGGGAACCCTTATTCTCAGGAATTGCTAAAACAAGCCCATCCCATTCCTATTCTCTAATCTTAATCACGTCAGTTCTCTCAAACTGTCCTGTTTGCCGGGAAAGCTGTGAAGCCGGAGTCCATGGTTAATCCATCCATCCTGTCTACAACCGGTGAGACTGTCTTGATAAGCAATCCCCATGAGATAACCTTTATGGCAACTCAGTTCAACACACAACCTTGCCATGCCTTAGATCCTATCTTTTATTTCACCTGAGATTGCTAGGCTACAGCTTCTAGGGGAAATATAGCAATAATTTTCAGGTCCCCTGACCTTAGAGTGCTTCTGTTCTAACAATCTGTCAATGATTCTAAAGTCTTCTGGCTTTAGAATAGGTGCTTCCAAGGTTTCCCCTTGCCCCACCTTGATCTTAGAGTGCTATTGACCTGCCTGTCAATAATTCTAAGGTCTTCTGGCCTTAGAATAGTTCTACAAGGGGGCAGCTAGATGGCGAAGTGGTTAGAGCACCCAGCCCTGAAGTTAGGAGGATCTGAGTTCAAATGTGATCTCAGATACTTTGTAGCTGTGTGACCCTGGGCAAGTCACTTAACCCCAATTGCCTCAGCAAAAAGCAAAAAAAAAAAAAAAATAGTTGTACAAACATTACTGACTGACAGATATTCTGTTGGTCAGTGATAACCAAGTTCTTGACACAATAGTGAAGACCACTCCTCAAACCAACTTGAAAGCCATAAAATTAGCAAATAAATGACATGAAGAACTGGATAAATTTGTTTCCTTGCTCCTGTTTTTTTTTTTTTTTGCTAAATTCTTCTGGAACTTAGCCTGCTTCAGTTGTCATCACAATTATAATAAACTTTGCCCCTTGACTTGGAGATGGGTTCAAGCCTGCAAATTTTTTTGAGACACCTGGCACACAGACACAGGTCTATGACCCCAACCTCAACAAGACCTTAAAAGTCATATCTCCCCCCAAAAGCCAATTCCTTAATCATCTGACTCTGCCTTGCTTAGTTGTGGTTTATTAAGTCTATAAGCTAAA
>JAJPUD010018443.1:0-28691 GCA_023553655.1 Myrmecobius fasciatus | reverse complement strand
ATTTTTGTGGGGATACTGACACCCACTCTACCCATTCCCTATCCCTGTGCCTTGAATTTTGGATAGCTTTTGGTGGGAGAAACTTATGTCACAAGGGATTCCACTGGTGCTACACATTTTTCCTATTGAATTTCACTTTTTTGATTCAGCCCAGTATTCTGGATCGTTGAGCTCTTTTAAAAGTCATTGGATTGAATCTAATCAAATGAAATTAAATATAAAGCCTTAGACCTGGGATCTAAAACTATATTACATTAATATAGGAGGAAGGCATAAAACAGGTGTGTTTAGAAAGAAATTAGTGTGTCCAGAATAGAGTTATGGAGTATTATGAACTATAAGTTCAAAATGAGCTGGTAGGGTAATAAGTCAGCCAAAACCAGAAGAGAAACAAATCAAGTAGGGAGTTTGATGGAGTAGAACAGCTAACAAACAATAAGGCAAGTTTCTGTACGTGAGCTCAGGGAGATCAGCAGCTAACCCTAGAACAAAGTATTCACCACTTTCTCTTGATTTGTGCTACAAATACAGACCATGAAAACTGAGCCTCCTAATTTTAGCCAAAAAAGACACTTGAATCCAATAATAAATAAATGACAAGAACAGTTCTTAAGTCACACAGCCACAGTCTCTGCAGAAAAATCACTGACTTTCTCTATGACATGGAAGTACTCTTGCTATGGGCTCTTCTCAGGGGGGAATAAGATGGTGAAATGTCCTTGTGTTTGTCTCCAGGGTACTTAGGCTCAGACTGAAATTCTTCTGCTTGGCTCACCAAGAACATGATTCCTGTGGATATTATCCTGGGTATTGCCTCCTTTTCCCAGACAGGAATTGGGGTTCAGGGAAACCTCTTCCTGCTTTATCTCTTCAGCTTTCGTTTCTTCATTGGACACAGGCTGAGGCGCATAGATCTGATTCTCACCCAGCTGGCTTTGGCCAACTCCTTGATGCTCCTCTCCAAGGGATTCCTTGAGGGATTGGCAGCTTTGGGTCTGAAAAATTTGCTGGATGACATTGGCTGTAAAATTATCTTTTACCTTCACAGAGTAGGTCGGGAGCTTTCCCTCTGCATAACTTGCCTCCTGAGTGGTTTTCAGGCCATCATCATCAGTCCCCAGAACTCCAGGTTTATAAAGCTGAAAACAAGAGTCCCAAGATACATTGTTCCTTCTATTCTCCTCTGCTGGATTTTCTCCATGCTTCAAAATGTTAGTATTCTTGAGAACCTTGAAGTACCAAGGAGCACCAGAAACACTTCAGAGAGAAAAGTCTATGGATACTGCTTTTTCAATGTTGTTACTGATATTAGAGCCTCACTCCATGCAGTTGTGTTCTCCCTCCCTGATGCTGTCTGTATAATCTTCATTAGCTTTACCAGTGGCTACAAGGTGTATCTCCTACACAAGCACCACAAGAGAGTCCAGCACCTTCACTCAAACAGATTTCTTCTTAGATTCTCCCCAGAGACCAGAGCCACCCAAATGATTCTGCTGTTGGTGAGCATCTTTGTCACTTTTTACTTACTCAATTCTATCTTGATTGCATGCATGCACTCAAGGTCACCTTCACCTTGGCTGTTTCATTCCTCTACCTTCTTGGCTTCCTGTTTTCCAACGTTTAGTCCCTTTGTGCTGATCAGCAGTGACACACAAATCCAGAGGTACTACAAAACTGTTTATCTTAGAAAACAGTCCTCATGCTGAGAAGTAACTCCAGGTACCCATTCCTTATTGTCTTCACAGACTCTGGTCAAAGAAAAAAATTCAGAAAAGGCACTTAAGTTGGAACTGTCAAAACCAACCCATAATCCTCCTGTAGCTGTTTGGGCTACCTCCAATTTCACATTTCTTTCCATTTTTAAAAATTGCTCATATTTGTCATTTCTTCTTGTATAATCACATACCATGACATTTCTATCTCACTGGATGCTCTCACATCATTTCCAGGCGTCTATCCTGCCACAAAAAGGGCAGCTCTCAATATTTTGGTGCATCATCCATAACCCAAAGGCCAGCACTTATTATATGACAGTTTCATTTCTGAAATCAAATGAATCTGAATTCATTTGGGGGACAATTTGATCACAAAGAAGGGAAATTCAGACTTTTTTTTTCTCATACTCTGACTTCTTAAACCCAGAAACCAGACTGGAACTCCAGTGAATCTATTTCCTACCTAAACAAGAAGTTTAGGTGTGGCTCACATCTACAGTCTCTACAGTAGGAATCAGGATGTTCACTTTGAGAAAAATACTAAAACATGAAAGTAGATATCAGGGCTAGGACAATTACTTATTTTCTCTGTAATATAAAAGGATACTTACAGCACAAAAAATCCATTAGCAAATTAACAAATACTTAAGATATGAACACTATATCACAATCATTGTAATCAACTATCTGTCAAAATAAATGTAATCTTGAATAGTAATGGTGATTGTGGGCAACCTTGTTTCAATCCTGATCTTATTGGGAATGGTTATACTTTATCCCCATTACATGGAATGCATGCTGGTGGTTTTTTAATAATATTGCTGATCTTTTTTTTAATTAAAGCTTTTTATTTTTATAACAAATGTATGGGTAGTTCCCCAGCATTGATCTTTACAAAGCTTTCCATTATAAATTTTACCCCCAGTCCCCTCCCCTTCCCTAGATGGCAGGAAGTCCACTACATGTCAATAATGTTAAAATACTTGACAAGTTATGCAAGAAAAATCCTATCTACAAGAAAAAAAAAAGAAAATCAGAAAAAGGCAACACAATGCAAGCAAATATCAATAGAGACCATGAAAATGTTATGTTGTGGTCCATATTTCATATCCCTCTCTCTGGGTGTATATGGCTTTCTTCAGTGAACAATTGGAACTGGTTTGAGACAATTCTTTGTTGCAGAGTGCCATGTCCATCAGAATTGATCATAATGTAATACTGTTGTTGATGTGTATGATGATCTCCTGGTTCTGCTTGTTTCACTCAGCATCAGTGCATGTAAGTCTCTCCAGGCCTCTCTGAAATCGTCTTGCTGGTCTTTTCTTACAGAGCAATAATATTCCATAACATTCATATACCATAATTTATTCAGCCACTTTCCAATTGATGGGCATCCCTTCAGTTTCCAGTTTCTAGCCACTACAAAAAGGGCTGCCATAAACATTCTTGCACATGTGGGTCCCTTTCCCTCCTCTAAGATCTCTTTGGGATATAGGCCCAGTAGAAGCACTGCTGGGTCAAAGGGTATGCAGTTTGGTAACTTTTTGAGCATAGCTCCAAATTGCTCTCCAGAATGGTTGGATCCGTTCACAGTTCCAACAACAATATATTAGTGTCCCAGTTTTCCCACATGCCCTCCAACACTCATCGTTATCTTTTCCTGTCATTTTAGCCAATTTGACAGGTGTGTAGTGGTACCTCAGAGTTGTCTTAATTTGCATTTCTCTGATCAATAGTGATTTGGAGCAACTTTTCATATGACTAGAGATGGTTTTAATTTCATCATCTGAAAATTGTCTGTTCATATCCCTTGACCACTTCTCTATTGAAGAGTGGCCTGAATTCTTATATATATGAGACAATTCTCTATATATTTTAGAAATGAGGCCTTTATCAGAACCATTAAATGTAAAGATGATTTCCCAGTTTGATGCTTCCCTCCTAATCTTATCTGCATTAGTTTTATTTGTACAGAAGCTTTTTAACTTAATATAATCAAAATTATCCATCTGGTGTTCAATTAGAAGTTCCAGATCTCCTTTGGACATAAATTTATTCCATCTCCACAGGTCTGAGAGGTAAACTATATTATGTTCCTCTAACTTGCTTACAAAGTCATTCTTTATATCTAGATCATGAACCCATTTAGATCTTATCTTGGTATGTGGTGTTAGGTATGGGTCAAGCCCTAATTTCTTCCACACTAGTTTCCAATTTTCCCAGCAGTTTTTGCCGAATAGTGAGTGCTTATCCCAAAAACTGCGGTCTTTGGGTTTATCAAACACTAAATTGTTAAGGTTATTGCCTAGATTGTCCTGATAACCAATCCTGTGCCACTGATCGACTGCTCTATTTCTTAGCCAGTACCAAATGGTTTGGATGACCACTGCTTTATAATATAGTTTTAGATCTGGTATAGCAAGATCACCTTAACTGCCTTTTTTTTTCATTAATCCCCTTGAAATTCTTGACTTTTTGTTCTTCCAAATGAACTTTGCTACTATTTTTTTTTCTAGATCTGTAAAACAATTTCTTGGGAGTTTGATTGGTATGGCACTAAATAAGTATATTAGTTTGGGTAGTATTGTCATTTTTATTATATTCGCTCTCCCTACCCATGAGCACTTAATATTTTTCCAATTGATTAGGTCTGATTTTATTTGTGTGGAAAGTGTTTTGTAGTTTAGCCATGATATTCCTTGGTCTTTTAATTTTGGGGTATCTTTCAGGAGGTGAAGTGTGAATTCTTTCAATGGTGATTTTGCCTTCTGATTCTACAATCTCAGGGCAGTTTTCTTTCAGGATTTCCTGGAAGATAGTGTTTAGATTCTTTTTTTTATCATGGCTTTCAGGAAGCCCAATAATCCTTAGATTGTCTCTCCTTGATCTATTTTCCAAGTCAGTTGTTTTTCCTAGGGGATATTTCATATTTTCTTCTAATTTTTCATTTTTTTTTGTTTTTGTTTGACTGATTCTTGAAGTCTTGTTGAGTCATTCACTTGCATTTGTTCAATTCTTATTTTACAGTGTTGTTTTCTTCAGTTACCTTTTTAAGCTCCTTTTGTAACTGGCCAATTGAATTTTTTTGTTCATTGCACTCTTTTTCCACTTCACTAATTTTATTTTTCAATAAATTGGTGTCTTTTTCATATCTCTTTTGCAGGGCATCATATCCTTCTTGCAAGATATTGTATCCTTCTTGCACTGATTTCAATTTATTTTCCCATTTATCCTTCAGCTCTTTTATTAGGTTCTTTAAGCAATCTTCCAGAAAGGTATTTTGAAAAGGGGACCAGTGATGGTCCTTGCTGATTTCCTCTTGAGTTTTGTCTAAAGGAACATCTGGATCTGGGGTCATCACTTCTTTTTCTTTATAAAACCTGTCTATGATGAGAGCTCTCTTTTGCTTCTTCATTTTTTGTAGACAGCGTGGATATCTCTTTAAGGTAGGGAAAAAAAATGGCTGAAACGGTGGCTGAAGAACTTTGCCCTGGGGCACTTCGGCGAATTCACTTAAGATGGTCGGGGGGCTAGGACTAAGTTTGAATTACTCCTTAAACAAGGCAAGTCTGCCAGAACACCTGCCCCCAATCAGGGCAGAATGTCCCAAGTGCCTCAGATAAACTCCAGGTGTTTGGAATTTGGAGCTTGGAGTTTGGAGTTTCTGCCACAATGAGCTGAGCTGAGTCCCACCCTCACTTCTGACCTCCACCAGAGTTCTCTGACACCAGAATCCTCTGTTTATCCTTCTGTCTGAGTTAGACAAACCTGATGTGAAGTTTTTCAGAGATATCTGCAAGCAGTATCCAAATATTTCTGGATTGTTGACTTGAAGATCAGTTCAGAGGCTTATTTTATTGTTGATTTGAGAGAAGGTTGGAGGAGGACGCAGAGAGTCACCTTTTCACTCAACCATCTTGGTTCCACCTGCTGATCATTTTAAAGAAAATTCCATTTATTCTTATACTCTCTAATGTTTTTAATAGGAATGGGTAGATTTTATCAAATGCTTTTTCTGCATCTATAGAGATAATCATATGGTTTTTGGTAGTTTGGTTATTGATATAGTCAATTAGGCTAATAGTTTTCCTAATATTGAACCAGCTCTGCATTCCTGCTATAAATCCTACTTTGTCATGATGTATTATCCTGGAGATGACATTCTCTGATCTCTGTATTTCTGTTTTGTGTGAAAGTTTGCTCTATTCACATTTACAATTAAAATGACTTATTCTGTATTTCCTGCCATCTTATTTACCCTAAATCATAATTTTCTTTCTGTCCTTTTTTCCCTCTTCCCCAGTATTTTGCTTCTGACAACCACTTCCCTCAAGGAGTACTCTTCCTTTATAGCCTCTCCCCTTTACTTTTATTTTTCCCCTAGTATTTCTTTTTTCTCTTCTATTAGCCTCCTCCTTTCCTGTTTGCTTTCTATTTGTCATCATCATCTTTAATTCTATGAAATTCCTTTTATGATGCAGACATGGTGCTGATACCTAAACCAGGTAGAATGAAAACAGAGCAAGAAAATTATAGAACAATCTCCGTAATGAATATTGAGGTAGAAATCTTAAATAAAATATTAGCAGGAAGATGGTGGAGTACAGACATGACTCTCTGTGAGCTCCTCTGATTCTCCCTCAAACCAAGAACAGATTAGGCCTCTGAATTGATTCTGGACTGGGGGCTCCCTCAAACACTTGGAGTGCAACACCTTTCCATCAAAAATTGCCTTGGAAGACCTCTGGAGCAGGTTTGTTTTGGGCGGGGGATTGGGCCACTTACTGCACTCAGGTGGCACACAGCCTCAGCGGGAGACAGGGGCTGGGATGGAGCATGGTGGATTCTAGGCACCCAGGAAGTCCCTGGGAGACACTTGGGCTACTTTGCTCTCCTTGTAGGCAGGTGCTTTGGTGGATCTGACTTTGGTGAAGGGTGGATTGAGAGCAGCTGAGAGCAGGGACCTGGCCCACCAGCCTTGCACCAAAAGTTAACTACTCGAACTGCTCCATGGCAAATTGAAACGGCTGTGCGTCCCCTGCTTTAATCATACCTCGAGCTCTAAAAAATGAGTAAGAAACAGAAGAGAGCTCTGACCATAGACAGCTTTTATGGAGAGATAGAAGGGCAGACCCCAGATTCTGAGGTTCCTCAAGGAAAAGCAATGCCAGAGGAAACCATAAAGGAAGGCATGAGCAGCTCCCCATTTCACAAGACTTTCCTCAAATATTGCATAAAGAATCTCAAAAGAGAGTTAGAAGAAAAATGGGGAAATGAATTGAGATCAGTGCAAGAAGGACATAATGCCCTGCAAAAGAGACATGAAAAAGACACCAAATCACTGAAAAACAAAATTGGTGAATTGGAAAAAGACAACAATTTGGACAAAGGAGCTAAAAAAGGTAAGTGAAGAAAATACTTTTAAAAATTAAATTGAACAAATAGAAGTGAATGACTCAATAAGACTTCAAGAATCAGTCAAACAAAAACAAAATTGAAAAAAATAGAAGAAAATATGAAATATCTCCTAGGAAAAACAACTGACTTGGAAAACAAATCTAGGAGAAACAATCTAAAAATTATTGGACTCCCTGAAAGCCACAATGAAAAAAAAGAACCTAGATACTATCTTCCAGGAAATCATGAAAGAAAACTGCCCTGATGTTTGTTAAAAATAAAATAAAACATTAAGAACATAATTTAGAGGTCTTTGGGAAGAAATGATCATGTCTAACCAGAAACTACTAAATTAAGATAAAAAACAGGCAGAGTCTTTAACTAGAACTAGAAATTGAAAATGTAAAGAAAGGTGAGGAAAGAAGAAAACTAACAAAACAAAATGTTTGTTGAAGATTGGCAGAAAACTTGATACCACTGACAATGATGGTATTTTCTGACTCTATATGCTTCTAGATCTCTCCATAGCATGTGACACTTTGGGCCACCTTCTCCTCTTGGGATACATCCATTTGGATATTCCTTTTGTGGTGCTGCATTCTCTTACTTCTGTCTCTCAGCATCCCTTCTTTACTTCCTCTAACTGTGGATGTTCCATTATCAAACCTAAGGCCTGCTTTACCCTTTGTATCATCTCTCTTTAGGTAGGGAAGGGGATACCCAAAGTTTGGAGTCACACAATGGTGTTGCAAGGTGTCTCTCAAGAATTTGCAGCCTGGAACCCAACTCCTTGTCAAGGGGCAAAGTTTTATTATAAGTGTAATACAAATGAAGCGGGCTAAGTTCCAAGACTGAAAAGGAAAATTTCAAATGGCAGAGAGGATGTGCTTGGACGGAATGATATTTTAATCCACATTTCATACAATAGTGAACTGATTCAACCACTATATGGAGCAATTAGAACTATGATTAAAGCCCATAAAGCCATGCATTCCCTTTGATCTAAAATATCACATCTGAGTAAATCCTTTAGTCTTCATCTTCTCTGTGACCATAGTAACTATTCTTTTCAAGTCTAATCAATGTGAGCTGATCTTTACTCCTATCTCTCCCAACTTCATGTCACTCTCTCCCCCAGAGTATGGGAAATTTTCTTGCCCATCTGACCCTGTTACATTCTTGGCACATTGAATACTCATTGATAATTACTATTGAGGAATTGTGATTAATCAGCAGTAATCGCTTTTGTGATTTGCACCTTGGTGACATGTAGACAGTGTTGTGGGGTTTTCTGGAGACATGATTATTACTGCTCTGGGGGCAAATTAGATCAGGGAACCATGTCTTATACAGACAACTCTGGATGTGTTCCTCATATATGAACACACACACAATCAAATCAATGACTGCACTCATTGCCGGTGTCATCGTCAGGTCCCGAAACAGAGACAGAGAGGTCAGTGCCTATGTTTCAGTCTCAGCCAGAAGCACTCTGTCCTCAGACAAAGTGCATGTCAGTGAGGAAATGGAGAGGAACACAGAAATGGGGGCCAGTTGTTTGTATGTTGCAGAGAGGAAAGCCTCAAAAACAGGGACTGGGATTTTTTTCTTCCAAATCTGAGAAATGCCGATTCTACTGTGTGGTTCTTTGGCACCTTTCAATCCAGCTTAGTTTTCTTTTTCTTTTCTCTTCCTGTTCAAAGTCATCTGAAGACCCTGGCTCTTCCTTCTTCCCACTCTACATCTATTTTGTGTCATTTCTTATACTTTTGGTCCTCCTTTATTCCACATTATTAGGTAGATAAATCCATATATCATATGGGACATCAAGAGGGAAATGGAAAACTACATTAAAATGTCTGAACATCACAATAGCCTGTTACCTGTGTATCTACAGATCAGTGCTCATCTTGTACACTATGATCTGAATCGGTGCTTTTTGGAGAGCTGTGGAAATAATTGGAAAGGAAAGATAATTACTTTCTTATAGCAGTGGATAGAGTACTGGACTTGCAGTCAGGAAGACTAGAATTACCATCTCAGACACTTGATAGCCAACTCAGCAACTCTGCTACAGTTTCCTGATCCATAAAATAAGAGAGCCAGCAATTTACTTTTTAGTTCAAAATCAAGGATCTTATGAGTGTGAATTGATGTAACTGCCTATATCTATAGGCAATTGCTATCCAAGTGGGTAATTTTGTTATAAGCTAGATAGGAGACAGGAGGGGAAAAAAGAACACCTTCTGCATAGAATTTATGAACCCATTATAAGGAGCTTTGTTGGAGGATATTTTATATAACTCTCCAAGGTATTGCACATAGTAAAAATGGGGGGATATTGCAGTTTCTTGGTTATACGTATCAAATTGTGTGTTTAGAAGAAATTGGGTACCACAGAACCATGTAGGATTTAATCAGACAGTAGGGATGATAGTGGGGGCCAGAACTCTACAAAATGGACTCTATGTCTAACAAATTCCAAGATGAAATAGCCATCCCCCAAAATGGCTCAGCAGCTTTTATTTTTATGTAGGAAAGTTTCCATGTTTGATGTGTCTCAGTGACATGTTTCATGTTTCAGTTTTTAAGTTCTCCAGCATTAGATAAATGTGGTGACCTGTGTGTGATCAGAACACACATCTTTATTCTCTTTCCTCATGATGCAGAAATGTTTTGCCTTTAGCCCTAGCAACTAGAACATTGCAAGAGGTTTGTCCACCTGTCAAGACATTATCATTTTATATTTGCTTATTGAGCTGTTCATTTTCCAATTCAATTATTCTCTTCTGCATAACTTTGCTTTATTGGAAAACAACAAGGAAGGAAAACCTATGTGTCCATGACCTTCACTTTCTTGCCTCTTAATTTTTGCTAACCTTTTTGAGGTACCTTCTGACAATGCCATTTGTACCAAAGTGAGTCATTAGAAATAAGTTGTGATAATTCACTTTGATAAGTCTTAGTTATAACTTGGCTATGTGCCTCAGGAGGATCATAAACACCTATTCTATTGTTATAATGTTGAGAAATAACTGCCTCGGTATCCCTGAGAAAGGATTCATGAGCTAATACTATTCTTTTTGCCTCTGATTCTTACAGCATGATTTATCAGATGATAACTTCTGTGGAAGGGAAAGTCTAGGTGACAAGAGTAAAGGGAGCTACAGGTGGGAAGGTAACCAGCATTTTTAAGAATCTACTGTGTGCTGGGAACTGTGCCAAGTACTTTCCTGATATAATCTCACTTTTCTCTCCCAACAATCTGAAAGGTAGGTGCTATTATTATCCGTACTTTTTAGTTGTGGAAACTCAGGAAAGCAGTAACTTGTCAAGGATCACACAGCTAGTGTGTGAGATCAGATTTGAATTCAGGATTTCCTGGGACCTAGTACACTATCTTTTATATCATCTAGCTGCTTTTAGGGTAATGATCTGACTCAAGAATATTTTCATGCCCAAAGGGCTATAATACTGTACATGCCATTTGCTTTACCAATAATATTACTGTCTGTATTCCAAAAAGACATACAAAGGACTTTATCTTATTCATTTGATATTCTATTGACTTGATTTTCTGCTCTTCTTTTTAATCAGATTAGCTCAGTGTTTATCAATTTCACTATTTTTTTTCAAAAAATAAGATTTCAGGCATATTTGTCAATTTATAGGGGATTCTAATTGGTGTTTCCCTTCTGATCATTTATATCTCATTTTGGTGCTTATTTTAGATTTATTTGTTGGTTTTTTATTTTTAATGCATATTCAGTCATTGACTTCCTCTTCTATTTTGTTCATGTATGATTGTAAGAATATTATTTTCCCCTAATGACTGAATGAACTGAATCTCAGAAAATTAGTTATGTGGTTTAATCTTATCACTTTCTTTTTCATGGTTGTTAATTGTTTCTATGATTTTCTTTTTAATCCATCCATAATTTAAGATTTCATTACATCTCCTTTTAGATCTGGATGTTTTCTGTAGCTGTTCTCCAAAAATTGATTCAGTTCCACTTTTTCCTTTTTCTTTATCTTTCTGATGGACTTAGGCAAAACTAATTGTTGTTCTTCATTCTTAAAGAGGACCAGAATGACATTATTATATTGGGGTCTCGGTACACTATGTCCACTGTGTGTGATCAAATCCATGCAAGGTCAGAATACTGTGCAATATGTTGGGCACCAATAATCTATATGAACATTTGAGGTTTAAATGTCTCTAAATTTGTGCATTTCATATTTCTTTTCAGTGCCTGCATTTCTACTTTGTTCATAGAACACAGTACCTTCTTTGATGTGAGCCTGCTATGCTCAGCAATTCTGTTTGAAGTTCTTTTATGTCTCACAGTTTATTCCAATGTCCTTTAGAGAGACCTTGAAAGTATCCTTGTATCACTTCTGTTGTCTGAATGAGTGCTTGCCTTGTGTCAGTTCTCCATAAAACTGTTTTTTTTTAATGAATTCAAACAATATTAACAGACCATCATAGTGGTCATCTTTGCAGTTGAGGTTGACTGCTTGGCAATGCAGATTGAAAAAAGATCCTCAGTGTGCAGTTCCTTATGTTGCCAGGTAATCTTTAGAATATTCTTCAGATAATTCAAACAAAAGTGATCCAATTTCTGACATCGTGCTGATAGACTGTCCAGGTTTCATACTCATACAATGTGGTCAGCACACTGGCTCTATAGACCCTCCGGCAGTCTCATATCTCTTCTTTCTTACACTTTCACTTCAGTCTCTTAAACAGCAAACTAGCTCTTATTAAATTCTTCTGTTGCTATTTTGTTACTGTTCATCTATGTCTCTTTGATGGTAAGATACTGTTTCATTTCTCAGCTTAAATGCTAAGGTACGTGGATTGTGTACATTTATTACTGATATTATTTTGTCATATCAGCCTAACATAGGTTCCTTGTTTATTTATTTTTATTTTTTAATGTTTGCCTTGCTTTGTCTTATAGCATGATGGCAACCTCTGATTTCTTTGTTGGTATTTTTTAATTCACCGGAATGCATATTATTTTTCCATCTCCACAGTTTTATTTTGTTATATCTTTGCTGAAGAAGGACAAAGATGGAAGGAAGAATTATCTCATTGTACAAGAGATGTAATGTGTTTTTTTGGTCCCAGGATTTAAGGTGGGAGGGGGTTTGTGTTCTAACAATAAGTCAGGAAATCCTAAATCCTCTGGTATTTGAGTCTGCCTCAGGGACTTCCCAAACTCCTAATCTAAGAACAACCACCTTTGTGGTTTTGAATAAAACCAACCCTCAATTCATTGCTGACTGTCTGATAGCTTCTGGGCTCAGGATAAATTCCCAAGACAATAGTGTGTGGGATAATGTGACCCCAGATTTAAAATCATTACTCAGAGATCTTTCAAAGTGAAGATTAGAAGGTTTATTACAATCTCCATCCCTCCCCAAGGGAAGCTGGGGAAAGGAGGTCAATGTTCAGATGTAGGTGACAGGATTTTATACTTTTGATTACAGAAACACCCACTCCTTTAACCCACCCAAGCCCATATTTAATTTTTGGTCATTGGCCAACCCAATATTTGTCTTTGGTGAGTAGGTGGGCCTTTGTGGCATCAGGGTCTTAGTTAACTAATAAATGTTTCTAATATCTTTGGTAGGTATTTCATTAAGAAAAGGGGTCCACACAGCTAACACCACTTACCAAGATAAGATCTAAATGGGTTCAGTATTTAGATATAAAGAGTGATAATATAGGCAAATTAGAGGAACATAGGATAGTTTACCTCTCAGACCTGTGGAGAAGGAATAAATTTGTTTCCAAAGAAGAACTGGACTCTTAATTGAACACCAGTTAGACAATTTTGATTATATTAAGCTAAAAACTTTTTGTACAAACAAAAGTAATGCAGACAAGATTAGGAGGGAAGCAATAAATTGGGACATCATCTTTACTTTTAAGGGTTCTGATAAAGGCCTCATTTCTAAAATATATAGAGAATTGTTGCATATTTAAAAGAATTCAAACCACTCTCCAATCAATATATGGTCAAAGGATATGAACAGACAATTTTCAGATGATGAAATTAATGTCATATGAAAAGGTGCTCCAAATCACTTTTGATCAGAGAAATGCAAATTAAGACAACTATGAGGTATTACTACACACCTCTTAGATTGGCTAAAATGACAAGAAAAGATAATGACAAATGTTGGAGGGGATGTGGGAAAACTGGGACATTGATACATTGTTGGTGGAACTGTGAACAGATCCAACCATTCTGGAGAGCAATTTGGAACTATGCTCAAAAAGTTATCAAACTGTGCCTACTCTTTGACCCAGCAGTGTATCTACTGGGCTTCTATCCCAATGAGATCTTAAAGGAAGGAAAGGGCCCCACATGTGAAAGAATGTTTGTGTAAGCCCTTTTTGTAGTGGCTAGAAACTAGAAACTGAAAGGATGCCCATCAATTGGAGAGTGTCTGAATAAATTATGATATATGAATGTTATGGAATATTATTGCTCTGTAAGAAATGACCAGCAGGACAATTTCACAGAGGCCTGGAAAGACTTGCATGAACTGATGCTGAGTGAAATGAGCAGAACAAGGAGATCATTATACACAGCAACAACAAGACTATATGATGATCAATTCTGAGAGACATGGCTCTCTTCCACAATGAAATGTTTCAAACCAGTTCCAATTGTTCAGTGAGGAAAGCCATATACACCCAGTAAGAGGGATATGAAATGTGGACCACAACATAACATTTTCATTCTCTCTATTGATGTTTGCTTGCATTGTGTTTCCTTTCTCAGATTTTATTTTCTTATAGAAATGATTTTTCTCACACAGCAAGAGAAGGGTGGAAATATGTATATATACTCAACTTGTCAAGTATTTTAAGATAATTAACATGTAGTGGACTTCCTGCCATCTAGGGTTAGGGGTGGGGACTAGGGGGGGGAAAATTGTAAAAGAAAACTTTGCATGTGTCAATGTTGAAGAATTACCCATACAAATGTTTTGCAAATAAAAAGCTTTAATATAGTTCTAAAAACAAAATATATACAATTATTGCTCTGTACGAAATGACCAGCAGGACGATTTCAGAGAGGCCTGGAGGGACTTGCATGAACTGTTGCTGAGTGAAACGAGCAGAACCAGGAGATCATCATACACAGCAACAACAGTATTACATGATGATCAATTCTGATGGACATGGCTCTCTGCAACAAAGAATTGTCTCAAACCAGTTCCAATTGTTCACTGAAGAAAACCATGTGCACCCAGAGAGAGGGAAATGAAATATGGACCAAAACGTAACATTTTCATGATCTCTATTGACATTTGCTTGCATTGTGTTGCCTTTCTCTGATTCTTTTTTTTTTCTTGTGGATAGGATTTTTCTTGCATAACTTCTCAAGCATTTCAATATTATTAACACGTGGTGGACTTCCTGCCATCTAGGGGAGCGGAGGGGACTGGGGGTAAAATTTGTAATGGAAAGTTTTGTAAAGATCAATGTTGGGGAACTACTCATACATATGTTATACAAATAAAAAGCTTTAATTAAAAAAAGATATATACAGTAAGGATTCAAAGGAAGTATGGCATGACATCAGAAGGGATTAGCAGCATATTGTGCTACAATTCCATGTCTCAGTTTCCCTCAATTCTTCTGTCTCAGTTTCCCTTAATTGTTCTGCCTCATTAGCAATTCCCCTTCTCTTTCTTACCATAATGAATAATTAGTCCAGTTGGACCATCTCCAATATATTCCCCTTATTTTTATGGCCCAAGATTCAGTGGCTCCTCTCTTCTTCACAAACTTATCACAAATTATGACCATTTCTCTATAACCCCAACCTGTCAGAACTCAATTGATAGTCCTTTCCTGGAACTCCAATCACCCCAGTGCCCTCCCCTTATTCCTGCCTCTTGAGCTCTTTGTTCCCCTGAGTGCCGGGAACCCTATAAGAATCTTTGGAGTAAAGTCAGTAATCCCTGGATACTTTGAGATTCAGACGGCTGGCTAATGGCTGCCAGTCTAACTCTCAGGGACTGGGTGCTTTGAGACAGGAGTCCCATTCAGTCCCACTCCATAGGTATGGATTCTAAACTTTCCATTAACATCAATAAAATATTAACTAGTCTCTAATCTGTAGTACTGCCTCAGTTTCTCCAAAAGCATTACATCTGGAGGCCAAAGCGAGATGAGCATTACTTTTGGAGGCCCTTGCAAGACGTGAGATCTGAGAACAGTATTATACATGGTTGACTAGCAGGTCTCCTTCTGGAGTCTTGGGGTGGCTGGATTTAGGCTCTTTGTTTGAGGAAGGCCAGCTTTCTGGCTTGTTCCAGAGTCCCTTGAGGAGAGCAGCTTCAGCCACAGCAAGAGCTCAAGGTGAACACCTATATCTGGCTATAGGAGAGTCCAAACAGGGTAAGTTCTGTCTGTCCATCTGGGTGCTGGCACACTGATTGGTCCCTATAAAGGAATATGAAGGATTAAAAACTGGGGCTGACGAGCTATTTTAAATCAACTTTATTTTTCATTGATTTGGTTCGTGCCAATGAGATACCATGTGGCACCATCTTGTTCTGGGTATCTTAGGATACAAATCTGGGTGCTTTTAGAGCATTATCTGGATATGGGTGTCTTTAGGCATAAAATTTGGGTGCTTTTAGGGTGCTATCTGGGTCTGGGTGCCTGTTGGCACAATTCTGGCTTTCTTGGGACATGAATCTTAGTTCTGGGCACTGTCTGTGAAGGCAGAGAGTGCACCACAACCTAACTTGGGAGCTATTTGAAAGGCTCAATTTGAATTTCTGAGAGGGAGTTTTTTCTCTCTCTCTGCTTTCCCCCCAGGGCATTCATGAATAGCAAGAGTTTGCTACTCCCTTGCATGTGTTAACTGTTGCATCTGGGTGGTCAGTGTTTGTGACTGGTCTGTCTGTCTGGTTGATTCAGGAAATTCTCTTTAGTTTTAAGAACAATGAGTAAGAATGAGACAATTGGTCGTTTCAATGCTAAAAAATTCTTGTGGTTGAGATTATTTAACTGAGCTAGAAAAAATAACAACAAAATTCATCTGGAAAAACAAAAGGTCAAGAATTTCAAGGGAATTAATGAAAAAAAAATGCAAATAAGGGTGGCCTAGCTGCACCAGATCTAAAACTATATTATAAAGCAGTGGTCACCAAAACCATTTGGTACTGGATAAGAAATAGAGTAGTGGATCAGTGGAATAGGTTAGGTTCACAGAACAAAATACTCAATGACAATTGTAATCTAGTGTTTGATAAACCCAAAGACCCCAGTTTTTGTGGTGAGAAAGAGAAGAAGGATGTTTTGCAGCAATGATGGGTCACAAGGTTGATTTAAGTCAGTTTGAAGTGCCCGCCTCAGGAAGGTCTGTCTGGCATATGGGACTGAGCAAGACTTTTGGCTCATTGAAGGCTCCTGATTAGTTCCTTTTGGAAAACCACTCTTACTCTGTGGCCACTCCGTCTGTACCTAAGGGAACTCATGAAAAACAGACTTCTTAGTTTGGGGAGTATTTTCATAGGAGATGGCTTATGTAAATTCAGGAAGTTAAGAGATGGAGTGTCATATGTGAGTAACAACAAATTAGACAACTCATTAGAGAGATTAGAAAAGTACAAATGACAATTCAAGGACAACAGCAAGGTTTTAGACCTAAGTGACTGGGAGGAGAATGACACTCAAACAACTAATGGGAAAGGTAGAAAAGGGGGGAATTTGGGATAGAAACAAGAAAATGAGTTCTGTTTTAGACATGTTGAATTTAAGACATTGACAGGCCCTTGAAATCTAAAATGCAATTGGAAGCAGGATGGGAGAGGTCAGGAGAGAAATCAGCATGGATATAGAGGAATCTTCTAAAGACAAACAATAGGAAAACCAGTGATGAGGTATGACTAAGCAAGATGGTATACAGGAAGAAAGCAAATCCAGTGCAGACTTTTGGGGACCATTAACTCTGTGTTAATGGATTCAACCTGCATGAAGATCTAGCAAAGGAAACTAAGAAGCAACAGTCTGGATTGCTTAGGGGGGAAGCCAAGATGGTGGAGTGAAAACATGACTCTCTGTGTCCTCCTCTGACCTTCTCTCAAATCAACAATAAATTAAGACTCCGAACTGATCTTTAAGTCAATAAATCCAGAAATATTTGGACATTGCTTGCAGTTACCTCTGAAGAACTTCATAACAGATTGGTTTCACTCGGGCAGTGGGATAAACAGTTTGCTTGGTGCAGTCCAGAACTGAGGGCAGAGAACTGCTTGGGACATAGCTCAGCATGGCAGAAACTCCCAACTCCAAACAACTGGGGTGTATCTGAGGACACTGGGCCCTTATTTGGGGCAGGTGTTCTGGTAGATTTGCCTTTTTTAAGGAGTAAATCAGGGAAAGTCCTAGCCACATCAGGAAAAGTCCTAGCCCCACTGGCCCAGCACCATAAGTTAATTAGTGGAATTGCCCCAGGGCAAACTAAAGTAGCTTCAGCTTCTATAGCCTTAAAACAGATCCCAGCGCTGTCTAAAAAAATGAGTAAGAAGCAGAAGAGAACTCTCATCATAGACAGCTTCTACCCAGAGAAAAAAAAGCAGACCCCAGATCCTGAGGTTCCTATAGACAAAGCAACTCCAGAGGAAACCATCAAGGGAGATATAACATGGTCCCCTTTTCAAAAGGCCTTTCAGGAAGATTGCATAAAGAATATCAAAAGAGAGCTGGACGATAAATGGGGTAATGAACTGAGATCACTGCAAGAAGGATATAATGACCTGCAAAAGAGATAGGAAAAAGACACCAATTTATTGAAAAAAAAATTGGTGAATTGGAAATAGACAATAATGCACTGAAAAATAAAATTAGTGAAGTGGAAAAAGAGTGCAATGAACAAATTGGCCAGTTACAAAAGGAGCTTAAAAAGGTAACTGAAGAAAACAACACTTTAAAAATAAGAATTGAACAAATGCAAGTAAATGACTCAATAAGACTTCAAGAATCAGTTAAACAAAAACAAAAAAAAAATGAAAAAACGAAGAAAATATGAAATATCTCCTAGGAAAAACAGCAGACTTGGAAAATAGATCTAGGAGAGACAATCTAAGGATTACTGGACTTCCTGAAAGCCATCATGAAAAGAAGAATCCAAACACTATCTTCCAGGAAATCCTGAAAGAAAACTGCCCTGACATTGTAGAATCAGAAGGCAAAATCACCATTGAAGGAATTCACCGATCACCTCCTGAAAGAGACTCTAAAATTAAAACCCCAAGGAATATCATGGCTAAATTTCAGGACTATTGCACCAAGGAAAAGATTTTGCTAGCAGCTGGAAAGAAACAATTCAAATACCAAGGATCAATAATTAGAATGACACATGATCTGTCAGCCTCCACATTGAAGGACCAAAGGACCTGGAACCAGATATTCCAAAAGGCAAAGGAACTTGGAATACAGCCAAGAATATCCTATCCTATTAGAATGAGCATTATCCTCCAGGGAAGAAGATGGTCATTTAATGATATAGGTGAATTTCACCTATTTCTAATGAAAAGACCAGATCTGAACAAAAAAATTGACCTCCAAACACAGAACTCAAGAGAAGAATAAAAAGGTAAAAAGGAAAGGACTCTTGAGAACTTTATTTCTACTATGGGGATACTTAAAGATTGGGGGTATAATTTGATATTACTTTGATAATAAGAAAAAAAAACAGAGGGGGAAAGGCTATCATAATGGGGGAAAGAGGGGAAAGGTGGTAAAATAAGGTTTAAAAAAAGGAGGTAAAAACAAGGCAAAATGTCATGAAGAGGAAAAGAAAACCTAATATAATTGAGAAAAAGAAGGGAGGTAAATGAGCATTGTGTAAATCTTACTCTCATTAGATTGGGCTCTAAAAGTGTGTATGACACATTTGGTTTCACAGAGAAACTGTCCTTCCTTATAGGGAAAGGAGAAAAAGAAAGGGATAGACTAGTAAAAGAGAAATTAGAAGAATCAGGGGAAAGGAGTTAAAAAGGGGAAGGACCTCTAAAAAGGGGAGGAAAATTTGCAGGAGGGGGTCATCAAAAACAAAATACTGAGCAGGGGGGAAGGGAGAAAAGGGAAAGCAAAGGGGAAAGGAAAGGGAAAAACATAAGTTGCGTAAATAAGATGGCAGGAAATACAGAATTAGTTATTCTAATTGTGAATCTGAATGGGATGAACTCTCCCATAAAGCAGAAGCGAATAGCAGACTGGATTAAAAACCATAATCCAACAATATGTTGTCTACAAGAAACACATCTAAAGCATAGTGACACATACAGGGTGAAGGTAAAAGGCTGGAGCAGAACATATTATGCTTCAGGTGAACAAAAAAAAAAAACAGGAGTAGCAATCCTGATATCACATCAAGTAAAAGCCGAGATAGATCTAATCAAAAGAGATAAGGAAGGAAACTATATTTTATTAAAAGGTACCATAAATAATGTAGTAATATCAATACTAAATATATATGCACCAAGTGGTATGGTATCCAAATTCCTAGGGGAGAAATTAAGAGAAATGCAAGAAAAAATAGACAGCCAAAGTATACTAGTGGGGGATCTCAACCTTCCTCTCTCATAATTAGATAAATCAAGCCACAAAATAAATAAAAAAGAAACTCAGAAGGTAAACCAATTGTTAGAAAAGTTAGGTATGATAGATCTTTGGACAAAATTGAATGGAGACAGTAGAGAGTTTACTTTTTTCTCAGTGGTTCATGGAACTTATATAAAAATTGACTATATATTAGGGCATTAAAAACCTCAAAATCAAATGCAGAAAGTCAGAAATAGGAAATGCATCTTTCTCAGATCATGATTAAATAAAAATCACATGCAATATAAGGCCAGGAGGAAATAGACCAAAAGTTAATTGGAAATTAAGTAATCTAATCCTGAAGAATGAATGGGTGAAAGAGCAAATCATAGACACAATCAATAATTTCATCCAGGAGAATGACAATAAGGAGACAACATACCAAAATTTGTGGGATATGGCCAAAGCAGTTATACGGGGCAATTTTATATCTGTAGATGCTTACTTGCATAAAATAGAGAAAGAAAAGGTCAATGAATTGGGATTTTTATTAAAAAAAACTAGAATAAGAAAAATTAAAAACCTTCAATTAAATACCAAATTGGAAATTCTAAAAATAAAAGGGGAAATTAATAAAATTGAAAATAAGAAAACTATTGAATTAATAAATAAAACTAAGAGTTGGTTTTATGAAAAAAACCCAACAAAATAGATAAGCCTTTAGTTAATTTGATCAGAAAAATGAAAGAGGAAAATCAAATTGTTAGTCTCAAAAATGATAAGGGAGAACTTTCCTCCAATGAAGAGGAAATTACAGTAATAATTAGGAGTTACTTTGCCCAACTTTATGCCAGTAAGTTTGATAATCTAAATGAAATGGAGGAATATCTACAAAAATGTAGATTGCCCAGGTTAACAGAAGAGGAAATTTAAGGAAACATTAAGTGTTCATAGGTAGGCCGAGCAAATATAATAAAAATGACAATAATACCCAAACTAATCTACCTATTTAGTGCCATACCAAACAAACTCCCAAGAAATTATTTTATAGATCTAGAAAAAATAGAAGCAAAGTTCATTTGGAAAAACAAAAAGTCAAGAATTTCAAGGGAATTAATGAAAAAAAGGGAGATGAAGGTGGCCTTGCTGTACAAGATCTAAAACTATATTATAAAGCAGCGGTCATCAAAACCATTTGGTACTGGCTGAGAAACAGAGCAGTCGATCAGTGGCATAGGACAGGATATCAGGATAATCTTGGCAATAACTTCAGCAATTTAGTGTTTGATAAACCCAAAGACCCCAGGTTTTGGGATAAGTACTCACTATTTGGCAAAAACTAAAGGGAAAATTGGAAACTAGTGTGGAAGAAATAGGGCTGGACCCACATCTAACACCGTATACTAAGATAAGATCTAAATGGGTTCATGATCTAGACATAAAGAGTGATATTGTAAGCAAATTAGAGGAATGTAGCATAGTTTACCCCTCAGACCTGTTTAGATGGAATAAATTTATGTCCAAAGAAGATCTGGAATTCATAATTGAACATCAGATAGATAATTTTGATTATATTAAGTTAAAAAGTTTCTGTACAAACAAAATTAATGCAGACAAGACTAGGAGGGAAGCATCAAATTGGGAAATCATCTTTACATTTAAGGTTTCTGATAAAGGTCTATTTCTAAAATATATAGAGAATTGTCTTATATTTATAAGAATTCAAGCCACTCTTCAATAGATAAATGGTCAAGGGATATGAACAGACAATTTTCAGATGATGAAAATAAACCATTTCTAGTCATATGAAAAGTTGCTCCAAATCACTATTGATCAGAGAAATGCAAATTAAGACATCTCTGAAGTACCACTACACATCTTTCAGATTGGCTAAAATGACAGCAAAAGATAATGATGAATGCTGGAGGGGATGTGGGAAAGCTGGGACACTAATACATTGTTAGTGGAACTGTGAACGGATCCAACCATTCTGGAGAGCAATATGGAGCTATGCTCAAAAAGTTATCAAACTGTGCATACCCTTTGACCCAGCAATGTTTCTATTGGGCTTATATCCCAAAAAGATCTTAAAGGAAGGAAAGGGACCCACATGTGCAAGAATGTTTGAGGCAGCCCTTTTTGTAGTGGCTAGAAACTGGAAACTGAATGGATGCCCATGAATTGGAGAATGGCTGAATAAATTATGATACATGAGTGTCATGGAATATTATTGTTCTGTAAGAAATTGCCAGCAGGATGATTTCAGAGAGGCCTGGAGAGACTTGCATGAACTCATGCTAACTGAAATGAGCAGAACCAGGAGATTATTGTACAGGGCAACAAGACTATATGATGATCAATTATTATGGACGTGACTCTCAACAATGAGATGATTTAACCAATTCCAGTTGTTCAGTGAAGAAAGCCATATGTACCCAGAGAGAAGTTAATGAAATGTGGACCACAACATAACACTTTCATGATCTCTATTGCTTGCATTGTCTTTTCTTTCTCTGAATTTTTTTTCTTGTAGATACGATTTTTCTTGCACAACAATGATGTGTGGAAATATGTATACATATATTTGACTTGTCAAGTATTTTAACATAATTAAAATGTAGTGGATATCCTGCCATCTAGGGAAGGGGAAAGGACAGGGGGAAAATTTGTATCGGAAAGATTTGTAAAGATCAGTGCTAAGGAACTACCCATACATATGTTATGCAAATAAAAAGCTTTAATAAAAACAAAACAAAAAAAAAAGGTTACTTTGAGCAAATGAAAAAAAAAGAGAAAAAAACAAAAAAAAAGAAAGGGGGAAGGATTATAAAGGGAGACTGTTGCTTGAGGGAAGTAGTTATCAAAAGCAAAATACTGTGGAGGAGGGAAAAGGGGGAAGGAAAGAGGAAATTTTAATTTGGAGTAAATAAGATGGCAGGAAATACATAATTAGTCATTTTAACTGTGAATGTTAATGGAGTAAACTCTCCCATAAAAGAGAAGCTGATACCAGACTGGATTAAAAGCCAGAATCCTATAATTTCTTGTTTACAAGAAACACTTTTAAAGTAGTTTACATACAGTACTTTTAAAGTAGTTTACATACAGAGTAAAGCTAAAAGCTGGAGCAGAATTTATTATGCTTTAGGACAAGTAGTAAAAAACAGGGATAGTGATCCTGATCTCAGAACAAGCAAAAGCAAAAATAGATCTAATTAAAAGACATAAAGAAGGAAGCTAGAAAAAAGAAAAAAATCTTCAGGACCAGATGGATTTACATGTGAATTCTACCAAACATTTAAAGAACAATTAACTCAAACTCTAAACAAGCTATTTGAATAAGTAGGGAGAGAAGGACTCCTACCAAATTCCTTTTATGACACAGACATGGTACTGAAAGCCAAACCAGATAGGGTGAAAACAGAGAAAGAAAATTATAGACCATTTTCCCTAGTGAATATTGAGGTAAAAATCTTTTATTTATTTATTTATTTTATTTGCAAAACATATATATGGGTAATTCTTCAACATTAAACCTTACAAAGCTTTCTGTTTCAAATTTTTCCTCCCTACTCCCCACCCCTCCACTAGATGGCAGGATATCCACTACACGTTAATTATATTAAAATACTTGACTAATAAAATATATATGTATACATATTTCCACACTTATTGTTGTGCAAGAAAAATCGTATTTACAAGAAAGAAAAATCAGATAAAGGAAACACAGTGCAAGCAAACATCAATCGAGAGCATGAAAATGTTATATTGTGGTCCACATTTCACATCCCTCTCTCTGGGTGTATATGGCTTTCTTCAGTGAACAATTGGAAGTGGTTTGAAACATTTCATTGTTGAAGAGAGCCATGTCCATCAGAATAGATCATCATATAGTATTACTGTTGCCATGTATACTGATCTCCTGGTTCTGCTCATTTCACTCAGCGTCAGTTCATGTAAGTCTCTCCAGGCCTCTGAAATCGTCCTGCTGGTCGTTTCTTACAGAACAATAATATTCCATAATATTTATATATCATAATTTATTCAGCCATTCTCTAATCGATGGGCATCCATTCAGTTTCCAGTTTCTAGCCACTACAAAAAGGGCTGCCACAAACATTTTTGCACATGTGGGGCCCTTTCTTTCCTTTATGATTTCTTTGGGATATAAGCTCAAGAGAAATGCTGCTGGGTCAAAGGATATGCACAGTTTGATAACTTTTTGAGCATAGCTCCAAATTGCTCTCCAGAATGGCTGGATCCGTTCACAGCTCCACCAACAATGCGTCAGTGTCCCAGCCTTCCCACATCCCCTGCATCATCCTTCATTATCTTTTCCTGTCATTTTAGCCAATCTGACAGATGTGTAGTGGTACCTCAGGGTTGTCTTAATTTGCATTTCTATGATCAATAGTGATTTGGAGCACCTTTTCATATGACTACAAATAGTTTGAATTTCATTCTCTGAAAGTTGTCTGTTCATATCCTTTGACCACTTATCTATTGAAGAGTGGCTTGAATTCTTATATATATATATATATATATATATATATATACATATATATATATATGCAATATATATATATATACATATATATATGCAACAATTCTCTATATATTTTAGAGATGAGACCTTTATCAGAACCCTTAAATGCAAAGATGATTTCCCAGTTTATTGCTTCCCTCCTAATCTTGACTGCATTGGTTTTGTTTGTACAAAAACTTTTTAACTGGGGCAGCTAGCTGGTGCAGTGTATAGAGCACCAGCCCTGAAGTCAGGAGGACCTGAGGCAAATCTGATCTTAGACACTTACTAGCTGTGCGACCCTGGGCAAGTCACTGAACCCCAATTTCCTCAGCAAAAAAGCAAAAAAACAAAAACAAAAACTTTTTCACTTAATATAATCAAAGTTAGATATCTGGTGTTCAGTTAACAGTTTCAGTTCTTTGGACATAAATTTATTCCATCTCCATAGGTCTGAGAGGTAAACTATACTACGTTCCTCTAATTTACTTATAATATCACTCTTTATATCCAGATCATGAACCCATTTAGATCTTATCTTGGTATGTGGAGTTAGATGTGGGTCAAACCCTGATTTCTTCCACACTAGTTTTCAATTTTCCCAGCAGTTTTTGCCAAATAGTGAGTACTTATCACAGAAGCTGGGGTCTTTGGGTTTATCAAAGACTAAATTGCTATAGTCATTGCCTAGTTTGTCCTCTGTTTCTATCCTATGCCCCTTGATCGACTACTCTATTTCTTAGCCAGTACCAAATGGTTTTGATGACAGCTGCTTTATAATATAGTTTTAGATCTGGCCCAGCAAGTCCACCATCATCAGCCTCTTTTTTTCATTAATTATCTTGAAACTCTTGACCTTTTGTTCTTCTAAATGAATTTTGCTACTATTTTTTCTAGAATTGTAAAATAATTTCTTGGGAGTTTGATTGATATGGTACTAAATAAGTAGATTAGTTTGGGTAGTATTCTCATTTTTATTATATTCGCTCAGCCTACCCATGGGCATTTTATGTTTTTCCAATTGACTAGGTCTGATTTTATTTGAGTGGAGAGTGTTTTATAGTTTAGTTCATATAGTTCCTGACTTTTCCTTGGCACATAGATTCCCAAATATTTTATACTATCAACAGTTATTTTGACTGGAATTTCTTTTTGCATCTCTTGCTGGTGAACCTTATTGGTAATATATAAAATGCTGATGATTTATGTGGATTAATTTTGAATCCTGCAACTTTGCTAAAGTTGTGAATTGTTTCTAGTAATTTTTTAGTCGAGTTTCTAGGATTCTCTAAGTATGCCATCACATCATCTGCAAAGAGTGATAATTTGGTTTCTTTATTACCTACTCTAATACCTTTAATCTCTTTTTCTTCTCTTATTGCTAAAGCTAACATTTCTAAGACAATATTAAATAATAATGGTGAGAGTGGGCAGCCTTGTTTCACTCCTGATCTTATTGGGAATGGTTCTATTTTGACTCCATTACATATGATGCTTGCTGATGCTTTTAAGTAGATACTACTAATCATTTTAAGGAAAACCACATTTATTCCTATACTCTCTAGTGTATTTAATAGGAATGGGTGTTGGATTTTATGAAAAGCTTTTTCTGCATCTATGGAGATATCATATGATTTTTGTTAATTTGTTTATTAATATAATTGATTGTGCTAATAATTTGCCTAATATGAGGCAAAAATCTTACATGAAATATTAGCACAGAGATTAGAGAATGTTAATTCCAGGATAATACACTGTGTCAAAGTTGGATTTATAGCAGGAATGCAGAGCTGCTTCAATATTAGGAAAACGATTAACCTAATTGACTATATCAGTAACCAAACTAACAAATACCATATGATTATCTCGATAGTTGCGGAAAAAGCATTTGGTAAAATCCACCATCCCTATTAAAAGCATTAGACAGTATAAGAATAAATGGAATTTTCTTTAAAATGATCAGTAGCATCTATTTAAAACCACCAGCATGCATCCTATGTAATGGGGATGAACTAGAACCATTCCCAATAGGAACAGGAGCGAAACAAGGATGCCCACAATCAGCATTACTATTGAAGATTAGCTTTATTTTGAAGGATAATTGATTACAATGATTGTTATGTAGGGTTCATATTTTAAGTATTTGTTAATTTGCTTATGGACTTTTTGTGTTGTAAATATCCTTTTTTATTATAGAGAAAATATCTAGTTTCAGTTTGGGTATTTTTCTCGAAGTGAACATTCTTATTCCTACTGTAGAGACAGACTGTAGACATGAGCCACATCTAAACTTTTTGTTAAAAATAGATTCACTGGAGGTCCAGTCTGGTTTCTGGGTTTAAGAAATCAGAGTATAGGAAGAAAAGTCTGAATTTCCCTTCTTTGTGATCAAATTGTCCCCTAGATGAATTCGGATTCACATTATTTCAGAAATGAATCTGTCATATAATAAGTGCTGACATTTGGGTTATGGATGGTGCACCAAAATATTCATAGCTGCCCTTTTTGTGGCAGGATAGATCCCTGGAAATGATGTGAGAGTAGCCAGTGAGATAGAAATGTCATGGTATTATACAGGAAGAAATGACAAATATGAGCAATTTTAAAAATGCAGAGAAATGAGAAATTGGAGGTAGTCCAAACAGCTACAGGAGGATTGTGGGTCAGTTTTGAGAGTTCCGGCTTAAAGTCTTTAACTGAATTTTTCTCTTTGAACAGAGCCTGTGAAAATATTAAGGACTGGGTCCCTGAAGCTACTTCTCAGGATGAGGACTTTTTCTACCATGGACAGTCTTGTAGTACCTCAGGATTTGTGTGTCACTGCAGATCAGCACAAAGGGGCTAACCATTGGAAAAGAGGAAGCCAAGAAGGCAGAGCAATGCCATAGCCAGGGTCTAGATGTCATTGAGTACATACATGCAGTCAAGATAGAATTGAGTAAGTAAAAAGTGACAAAGATGCTCACCAACAGCAGAATCATTTGGGTGGCTCTGGTCTCTGGGGAGAATCTACGGAGAAATCCTTTAGAGTGAAGCTGCTGGACTCGCTTGTGGTGCTTGTGTAGGAGATACACCTTGTATCCACTGGTAAAGCTAATGAAGGTCATACATACAGCATCAGGGAGGGAGAACACAATTGCATGGAGTGAGGCACTTATATCAGTAGCAGAATTAACAGTGCAGTACCCATAGACTATTGTCTCTGAAGTGTTTCTGGTGCTCCTTGGTCCTTTAAGGTTCTCAAGAATACTAATATTTTGTAGCATGGAGAAAATCCAGCAGAGGAAAATAGAGGGGATAATGTATCTTGGGACTCTGTTTTTAAGCTTTATGAACCTGGAGTTCTGGGGACAAATGATGATGGCCTGAAAACCACTCAGGAGGCAGGTTATGCAGAGGGAAAGCTCCCAACCTACTCTATGAAGGTAAAAGACAATTTTACAGCTAATGTCATCCAGTAAGTTTTTCAGACCCAAAGCTGCCAATCCCTGAAGGAATCCCTTGGAGAGGAGCACCAAGGAGTTGACCAAGGCCAGCTGGGTGAGAATCAGATCTAGGGGCCTCAGCTTCTGGCCAGTGAAGAAACGAAAGCTGAAGAGATAAAGCAGGAAGAGGTTTCCCTGAACCCCAATTCCTGTCTGGGAGAAGAAGGCAATACCCAGGAAAATATCCACTGGAATCATGTTCTTGGTTTGCCAAGCAGAAGAATATTAGTCTGAGCCTAAATGCCCTGGAGAGAAACAGAAGGACATTTCACCATCTTATTCCCACCTGAGAAGAGCCCATGGCATGAGTACTTCCATGTCATAGACAAAGTCAGTGATTTTTCTGCAGCGACTCTGCTTGTGTGACTTAAGGACTCTGCTTGTCATGTATACATTATTGGATTCAGGTGTCTTTTTTGGGGCTAAAATTAGGAGGCTCAGCTTTCGTGGTCTGTATTTGTAGCACAAATCAAGAGAAAGTGGTGAATGCTTTGTTCCAGACTTAGCTTCCTGATCTCCCTGAGCTCACTTACAAAAATTTGCCTTGTTGCTTGTTAGCTGTTCTGTTCAATTAAACTCCCTACTTGATTTGTTTCTCATGGTGGTTTGGCTAACTTATTACCCTGCCAACTCATTTTGTATTAATAGTTCATAATACTCCATAACTCTTTTCTGGACACACTCTTTTCTTTCTAAACACACTTGTTTCACACCTCCCTTCTATATTAATGCAATATAGTTTTAGATCCCAGGTCTAAGGCTTTATATTTAATTTCATTTGATTAGATTCAGTCCAATGACTTTTAAAAGAGCTCAACGATCCAGAATACTGGGCTGAATCAAAAAAGTGAAATTCAATAGGAAAAATGTGTGGCACCAGTGGAATCCCTTGTGACATAAGTTTCTCCCACCAAAAGCTATCCAAAATTCAAGTCCCAGGGATAGGGAATGGGTAGAGTGGGTGTCAGTATCCCCACAAAAAT